>OZ014457.1:6828096-6859512 GCA_963966035.1 Acleris laterana
AAGCGAACCGACCGTCCGCACCGAGCCAGCCCGGCGCAGCCCCGCGCAGCCGCCGCAGGAGACCGCTGCCTTTCGGACTCAAAGTTCGCTTTAGCAAAATATCTAGGTTTACGTGACAGAAGTTTCTGTTCCATTATAAGTACCTAACCCAGTAAATTGGCAGAGGACTGTGATTAAGTGAAGTGACTTACTAGGAGTGTAGTGACTAGGTTGGTTTTTACCTATCTGATGACACTGGAATGGACCGGTGAGCGATGTCAATTTACTGATGCGTGCGAATAGGGGTTGAGAACGTGTCTATTCCCGCGTCTGATGAGCGGCCCGACGTCGTAAGAATGGTCTACGCGTTAACTGCGACCATATTTATTAGACGCGGCATATTGAGGACGACATACTGATTGTCACTCTACTGATGATATCTGTCAATTTATTTTACGTTGTCATTTGAATTAAATAAACCTCACCTGTAGTGCAATAATTTTGCGGATTTATACGTGGGCGTTTGACGTTTTGAGCTGATTTAAAATTTAATGTTCCAGAAAAATGTCATGTGATATAAATCCGTTTCAATTGTATTTATATAATCAAAGACGCATTACGCGGGAAAAACTGAATGATATCCGACAGGTGCCCCTTTGCGAGTCCTTTTTGTTGTTGTTGTTTTTGCTGGTCAAAATTAAATACAGCAGGCGCTTGGTAATCCGGCACCGGTAATTTCCCCCCTATGCCGGATTGTTTGTAACAGCCAGATTATTATAGGCATAGGAAATACGGTGTGTAAGCTGCCGGATAACTGGGCATGTTGGATTGGCGAGCGCCTACTGAATATAAATCTAATATTACAATGATCATCCTGTCTTTTTTCATTCACCATGACACGTATGAAAGCGTTCGATCTGTAATAGAAAAACTGTTATCGAATACGAACGTTACGAACAAATAAATAATTTGACAGATATCGTTAGTGAGAATGGTACTCAGCTCAATGTTACAGAAACCTTAATAAATAAAATTAAGGTACATGGAAAAAAATACTGTGGGTAAACTAAATTTTTTGCCTTTTAGTAAGGTCCATTGAATTATGTAATCTTGATTTAATTAATTATTACTGATTTTTTTGTTTTGTTTGGTTTATACCAGCATTATGAGCTTTTAGATATGGAATTTCAAATATTTATATGTAATTTTGCTAAAACTTACCCACATATGGTGAGTTCCATGTTACAAAACAGTGCACTGGCGGCTTTATTGTATTTTATAAAAATATACATTTGTACTGTAAAAATATGTAAACTTAATTTGCCTAAGTATTTGTTTTGCACATGGCAATACAGTCACTGCAATAATTAATATTTAAATTTAATATTAATTCGTGTATAATATCCGAGGATATTGCGATTTTAACCGCTGGTAACACTGACCTTTGTAGAATCTCGATGGCACTGTTCAAAACGCATGGCTTTTTGAATTTGGAATGGATTTTGTAACGCTGCAAATGTTCAGTGTTGCCGACGGAGCCAGTGCGCTCTAATAATATAATATAATAGCATAGACGGTTCGCTTAGCACGGCGGGAAAAAATATTGTATCGAATGTAACTCTTCGTTTTTAAGTATAGGTGAGTGGGCCTGGCTCACAACGAACTCATACCAGCCAGGGCGTGTAATATAGTTAGATAATTTCCTTTGGCCGGCGCCAATCGTCACCAGTAGCCACGATTCCCGTCGGCCATCTTTGTTTCGCTAAACTCGAATCGTCGCCGACGGTTTGGCGTTTATCAATATTTATTTAGTGCTACGTTAGGTTTATTGCCCGCTGTATGTGACGGTGTCATGTCCGCGTGCGGTGTCAGCGCCTGCGGCCGCGCGAGGGGAGGCGAGGGATACCCCCTAGGACAGGTGAGGAAGCGATTTTAAATTTCAAGTTAAACGAGGGCGCGAAATGACGTCGTAATGCTTTTGAAGGTTTTTAGAGTGAATTACTTTTGACTTTTTTTATCAAATAGTTTTATTGAATCGATTTACTGATTTTATATTACGTGCATAAGTGTTGTTTTCAGGGAACGGGTATATTTTTTAAATTGCTAATTTGTAATTAATTGCAATTTTTTGTTTGTATGTAAATGGAACATGCTATTATTATCATCATCAATTTTAAAAAATAAACCAGTATCCTTAAAATCACGCTTACGTACAGTTGAGGAATTTGATTATTTAGCAGTTTAACGTAATACGTCAATTTCCCGAGGTATACATCTCTCACGTGTCATTAGCAGGGCTCGGACAAGTCATCGCAAAACAATCGCAAGACGGCAATAGAACAAGATCAATAGAATCGCATTATGTACAATATTATTTAATTATATTTTTCAATGACATTTATTACTGCAACCCAAAATTCACCATACATGTGTGAAGGTATTTCCATTAACATTTTTTTTAATGCTGATGTTTGCATTGCACATACGCAACCATTAACTTCTGCATTATTGTCTGGAACAAACCGATGTTTTATTTAATCATTTGTGTTAGATATAAAAAAGTAAACAGTTGTTATAAAATATTTTCGAACCTTTTACTCGAAACTGCCGAAACACTTCTATGACATCTTCCCAGCAATCGTAATCAAGCAAATAATTGTATTTGTTTAATTTGTCACCACAAAACTGTTTGAAGCATGCCACTTTGACAAATCCATGACAGATAGGTATGCGACTAAAAAGGTCAAATGTTAAATTATAAATTACGATAATAATATATCAGCTTTAGATAATAATAAATAATAATCTTAAGTCGCGACTCTATAATAGTCTTGTCCCATGTCCATATCAGTTTCTGCGATGACTTGTCCGAGCCCTGGTCATTAGTCGTTTCACGCGACAAATGTATAACACGGCTAGTTTACTTGTTACGTCAAACTGCTAAACAATATATTTCCTTGACTATACATACTATATAAAAGAAAAAATCGGTTTACGCTTAAAGGAAAATAAGTACTAGGGGACAATCTCAGACAAATTGACCTAGTCCAAACTTAGCCCCTGGCTTGTGCTAACAATAGTAAATCGAAAGTGGTAATGATACTATGAAAACCACCCCCGGTCGCGCCAGGCAAGATCGGTCGGCACATGGGATACGATCCTGAGCGAGACAGACGTCCGCCTCGAAAATAACACCTAGTACTTTCGTATTACCCTTTTAATAAGACCTACATTTAGCTAAAGGTTCAGAACAACCGCGGCCGCCGCCGCCACATCGTGTGGACTTTGTTTTTGATACTTTTATAGTGCTTTTGTTGAAGACGCTCGGCCCTTGTAGGTGGCCGCAGCCTCCAGGCGTCGCGTAGCGTGGCGCTCACTTGACATGGTAGGCGGAGCCGGAGGGAGAATACTTATAGGTTTACCTCGTCACTCTTCTAATTCTACCCACTATAGCTAATTCAACAGCTAATCAAGATGTCAGCGGGTAAAATCCGGTCTATCTTCATATTCATTCGCAGGGGTCGAGAGTAACTTCGTTGAAATGATGATTTAAATGGGTTTAGGATAAGGTTTTGGACGAGAAGGACGCACAGACGCGGTAAATATTGAATTCCATATAGTTGTAATGGTTGTATGTACTAATAGTACCGCATTTATAATCACGTAAAGTTATAAGTGAAAAATGATCTAGCCCGTGTTTATGTACAAAGTCATTGTCTTATTTATTCTTTGTTTATATGGTTAATATTACTTGTGTCGAAATTTAACACTCGTACCGACCGACGTCTAGGTAATTCTTTTCATACTGGGCCTACGTTACTACTGGTTCCATGTCGATAACTCATGCGTCGTGTATCGATGAAATTAATGCAATCACTGTAAGCGAGGACTTCTTTAACCAATAGTAGCTGGTTTTCGCCCGGAAAGTAAATTTAGCAAAATTCCTTGATTATGTTTATTCCTTATTAAGACGTCGTAAAATCGACCGACAATAGATAATTATTTGCAGTATACGCTGCCAACATGGCGTATTTGATCGGCAGCTAGGCCGGATTCGTGGCACTTCTGGGCTGTCGCAGTGACTTCTCATTTATCGATTTTCAATGTGTATGTCGATATACTAACTTCTAAATTGATTGTTAGGAAACATATCGTGTATTTACTCATATTTATGAAGAAACTAAAGAAACACTTGTTAGTATTAGCAAGTATTTTAAACATGAAATTGAAAAAGCAGAAATACAGGGTGAAATCTAAGTCGTAAATCAAATGATCACCTCAGTGTTCCACCCACGAATATGAACAACTTTCACTATTGGACCAACTCTGAAATCACGAAAAAACAACAGCTGTTCCATAGAAAAGTTCAATACGTCTCTCTCGACCAAAATGTAGATTACACCCTGTATATTAGTAATAGGTATTGACAACCTTATTTGGAACTGATTTTAAAAAATGTTTTATTTCCAAGTAACTTTTATATTTAATTAATTCCATATGTCTATGTCAAATTTCCACTTACCTAAAGGTTATCTGGAAGAGATCACTCTTAGGCGACCGCCTGTTCCCTCTACCTTTATTATTCTTTTGAATTTTTGGATCTGTATTGTATTGTATCGATATATGAGATATCACAGGAAGTCGATAAATGAGATATACCGGAAGTCGATAAATGAGATATCACTAGAGTTATTTATAAGTGCCACGAAACTCTGTTGTTTGGATATTCTTCAAAACAAACCGGTCAAAAGGTTAGGCCTCAGATTCTGTTTATCGCAGTCCTATTTTTGACGCTAATCCGCATAACATCTAAAAATCTCATTAGTATTAAACAGTTAACAATAAACGAGATGATATTAGATATTTTGATCGTGGGTATGAAAACTTATTTTGTTTGCACGTTATTATGTAGAGCAGTGAGTCGCGTGTCGATCTGTGCGTCTTTTTCGTTAAGGCATTATGTTGTCTCTCAGTTTACTCTAGGCGGATACTCAAAATGCGAATTTTACTAGTGAGAACGTATTTATTGCTTATTTTCGTTCCTTCATTATTACTACTATTATTGGAAGCAGTTGTCAAATCGCTGTTTCAAGAATTAAAAAAACCGAGGCATTATCGCGGTAGAGACAATAATAAACAAAAAATAGGTTAGGACGTTTATAAAGTGAGCAGCAATAGCAACGCAACTAAAGGTGATTGGGAACTTGTAGTCTCGAGTTTGTCGGTAGAATATTCTTTAAAATCTCGACTGCGAAGATACTTAACTAAAATTTTTATGCGGTCGTAGGGCGTTTTACCGATGAGAGATGTTGACCTATTCCAATATGACTAAATTTAAAGTTAATAAGGATTCCGTAATTTATAAATAGGTGGTCAAAAATATTTATTTCAACGCATCTTATCTACCTAAATAATGTAACTTTATTTAATTACTAGTTTTAAACAATACGAGAGGAGATATAAAAGGCAATGTTTGTGTCTAAAACCCTGCCTTTTAAAAAAAAACTTTGTTGCTAATGAAATCGACAATTTAATAGGATTTTCTACTACAGGTTAAACGGCCGTCATAATCCCAGTCATTGTATTATTGCAATAGTGGAATCCTGTATTAGACATGGTCAAAGCTCAAATAATCTCTAACCCTTAATCACACGAATCTCAAACGGAAACCGCAATTTCACTCTCGAACAAAAACAACCGAAGATCTCAAGCACATTACGATAAACAAAATCAACAAAACGTTTACAGATGTAGTGAATAATCCTTTCCCATCGTTTTTTTGTCAGATATGTTCGTATTTATCTAGCTTTCTCAATAAGCTTCAGTACCCATCAATATGACAACTGAGAAAGCAAGATAAATATGCAGTTATCCGATCAAAAACGATGGGAAAGGATTATTCACTACATCTGTACTGTACATAAGATGTGAGGTCGTATGACGATGCGTTACAACTTGAGATACCGACCCACCAAAAATAATGCAACAAAATGAATTTATATTTTTTACCAAATCAGTAATTAATACATAATCAATGATCAATTAATATTCATAAAAAACCGTTTTGAGTCACTTACATATTTCCCATCCAGATAAGCATATAACATAAGTTGTTTCGGTTTAATCACACAAAATTACTTGTGGTAATGTCAATTATTGCAGACTTAAATTTTGTTTTATGATGTCTTTCATGCTAGTCATGAAAAGCCATCCAGCCCCCTATTTCACCATCTCGACATGACACGTGACAGGTGACAATTCTTTATACATTGCAAAGTTAACACACTGATACATCACTGGGTATCATATAAACTGCGCCATGTACACTGAAATGTCACCTGTCTCCTGTCATTGTCGGGATGGTGAACTAGGGGGCAGATATTTTTTGTTAATCCGTGGACGTCACCGTATTTAACAGTGGTGACAGGAGTGGTGACTGGAGGCTGACTTGAACATCAGCTAATGCTCTATACCACCGTTCTCCACGTACCGTAAGTACTCTTCTCGTATGCTTTAAAACGAGAATTACGTTGGTAATAAAACAATTAATTTCATCAAACAATAAATGTATTTACTTTGTACATAAAGCAATTGGTCGACTATTTAGTATGAAGTTTCCTATCAGTGGAATCTAGGTTAATCTTGTCACTCGCACCGTAAGGAAAAAAAGAGTATCAACACAATCTTAAGTTGTGTTTAAAATAGTCAAAGTATAATTAAATAATAAGGTGTTAAATATAATATCTGTCCTCCAAATTGTAAGAAATCAATTTAATTTCTGAAAAAGCTTCACCCAGCCTCGGTTGCTTCAGTAACTCAACTCTAAAATCGGCCAATTTTGTAATATATCTCGGCTCGACTTAAAATATTTATTGATAAAATGTTTGATCACTAGACACAGATATTTGCAAATGTATAACCGGCCGCGAAGAGTTAGAAATCCACGGTAACTGTACATATGTATATTAAGAAATATATTAAAGGGGTTGAGTCCGTTCCCGCGACGGCTGTAGTTGATCATGAGTCGGGGATCGCGTGTCCCGGGCCCGCGCCTGCGCCGCGGCGGACGGCGCCGGAGCAGAGGGGCAGGTCTTTATTATTAATGTTTTCTTTTTCCACATTTTGTTTTGATTAAAATTTTATTAGCGCGTGAATGACCACCGCGTGTGTAAGTTTGTTGCTATGAAAGTAAGATATGAGAAATTCTATATGCGTATGTTATTGTTAAGCGCCATATAAAATTATATGAAAGTATATATAATTTACCGCGCTCCAGCGCGGGAGTTTGTTTTATTTTGTATAGAAATAGTACTTCGGAATCATTTCTGCAACTGTATTAGTTATTTTTTCGTTTCAATACGATAAGTACGGATGTTCCTTCGTCTGCGTGTATGTGAGGTTTTATTAGGCCGGTCACTGCCTAGTGAATCCTGGACTCCTATAAGTGCGTACGTTGCGATGTCTGGCTACCGAGCAACATCGTACGCCGCTTGGGCTGTAAATGAGCGGACTTTTTCAAAAACTATAGTGTAATTTCCATAAGAAGTAATCGATGATATATCCGATAGAACAGGTTAGTATAAGTGAACTTAACAATGCGCTGATACAAAAAATGATTCGTTATATTGAACTGCCATGTTCTAAAGGAATTATGGTCTAGATTCTTCTAAACCATTTATTAAACTTTCTTTTTAACTCTAGCATAACGTTGTTCTGATACTATGTAAGGCTGGCAACACGCGGGTATTTAAAGTTGACGAAATCCCGTTTTGGAAGCGACTGCGTAATTAATTACAATATTTTAATTTGGCACACACGGGGCCCCGACCAGTCACGCACGTCCTCACGCAGTCGCCGTTTAGAGCGTTCGGTGGGCAGTTTAAAGCTACCCGTGTGTTGCCGGTCTAACTATTCGACGTCCCTTTATGCCGACATGCACACTTTCGATAGCATTTAGTTAATAATTGATATGTAATGTTATATATCAATATATACAAAAACGACAAGTCTCGTTGAACACTCTGAAATTTGGGTTGACCTGAACGCTCGGAAAATAATCAAAACTCTTTGTGCCTTGTATGTAAGGAGTAAAGACATGACGCGATTGAATGCAACCAAATTTTTTGAAAATGTATGTACCGTGTAACGTGAACTGTAAAGCGAATGTAATGTAAGATGTCATTTACAACGCCAGTTGTATTGACTTAACGAGCAGCTTTTGTAAATTTGGCAATTTTATTTTGTCGGTGTAAATAGGTCGTCCGAAGGCGCGGGCGGCTCGTGTATTTATATACCTTCTATATATACATTATATGGGATGTATAAATTGCCTTATAAATGTGTGTGCCCGAAAGAGAGTGATAACCATCGTGTTGCGAGGTCCGTGGCGTGCTCGTCGAAGCCCCAGTCCCTGGCGGCTACGGCGGACCATCTGCTGACGCGAGCTCGCCATCTTGGATTGTATAATTATGTATAAAGACTGAAGTTTATGGAGAAATGTGAAGAGCTATAAAGCTCGAGATGTAAATTGGTTTTATATGGAAGGTAAACGCCTAATTTGTATAAAGACGTAAGCTTGAAGCATCGACGCTTGGTACAATTTACGTGAGAGCTGAATTTTAATAAGCGCGGATGCGCATTCTGTGCCAAACTCGATGGCAAAAGGTTTTTTTAAATAACTTGTAATTGTCAACGACACCCCAACATCTGTGTCAGCAATTATTTTTCAATAAAAAAGTAAAAAAACGTGTTTTAAACACAACAGTCACGTGTTTAATTTATATTTATTTCTTATTAAATTAAACCTTAAACCTAGAGGAATAAATAAGTGGTACAACACGCTCACAGTGAAGCTAGCTGATTGCGCTAAACCTGTTGACCGTCGAAGCTCTAGCAGTCCGCACCGGCGGACTTGTCTTATTTAGTCAACATTTTTTTAACCTCAAAATGCTCCCATTTCGTCTAAAATGACAATTTTGTCGTGAAAAAACCATATCTATCGTAAAATCAGGAAAACTGCGTTCAAAACGTGCTCCCTAGGTGCTATATTCAGTGCATTTTGAGGTTGTATTCTATTTAGTTTTAACGATGCACTATACTGTTTTTTTTTGCTGTAAAGTACTAGGTACGTCATACAATTCTATGCAAGAAACAAATGAGCGTCATGTAGTAATTTCTATGGGCAGTTCTATATAGTTCTTCAGGAAGGCCAGTTAAAAAACCAGGTCGTTATGTTGTGAATATATTGTGCACAAGCCATTTCGTTTTCCGTCTATAATAGTGCGTTGTTAAAAAAACTGAATTAAATTCCCTAAACAAATGAAGTATAGTGAAGATCGCATGTGCTCAAAGCAAGACGGTCAAAAGTTAAGTGGCTTGCATCTCAACTCCATATCGGACAATATTCATATACTTAGAGCATAGAAATTTACACTTAGCGCTCTCGTTTTTTTTATTTGGTATTTCATCAGCGTGAGTTTTACAATATCAGAATCAAACAAGACAATCCCATTCAAATCTTTTGCAGTGTCATGCGCCATTTTTAAGACTATTCTTGTGTCCTACTGCTGGGCGCAGTCCTTCCCTCCATCTACTTTTATTATTTAATCGGGAATGCTAAATCATGATTTTATATAATTGCCCAAAGACTTAATTAAATATTTTAAGAGTTAGCCATTGTCTAACTCGAGCGCGTCAATACATAAAGCTGCAATCTTATATATAGATTAGGTAGAGATCAGTAGATGGACCTCTAATTGGTAATTACAGATCAAAAGTAGACATTTTTCTCACTAGTCCATAATCAAAAGACTTAAAAACTAAACGTTCTTAATATGCCTCGTGTGTATCCTGTGCACTCCTTGCATCGCGGCCTTTACCTCTTCGAAGTAAGACTCTGAATTATGTATGGTGGTGCCTCCCAGCACTATCCTCACCCCAGGGTACGCTTGGTTGAGCTGGTGAACGCACAAGGACTCCTCGTAAGTGGCGCCCCCTACAATAAACACTATTATATCCTGCGGGCGTCTCCCGTAGGAGATGTCGTCCCCTCCGAGGGTGGGGTACAGGTTTTCGCGCAGTTTCCCCTTGATCAGGTCTTCGAGCGTGTCTTTGAGGAGTGGTGTGTGTTGGGTGTAGATGTTTTCTACGCCGTTGAGGCCCTGGAAAAAAAATTAACTGTGTAAACGGCACAGAGCAACAATTTAAACTAAAGATAAAAATTGTTAGTCATGTACGACCTGTTGTCGCCTGAACCGCCGTATACACCTGACACTACCAACTGTACTACCAGTGGTATGAAATCGCGGGATGTACACTCAGGAGCAAAAGTATCGGGTCAGAGTGCGTTTTTCATACAAACGAGGCTATTTTGAAGCCTTGGTTCCTAGCCAGGGGTTATTTTGAGTGAGGTTAAAAGGTGGGTACTTCGAGGTTCAATAGAGGAGGTCAAAAGTTCTTAAGACACCTAACTGATCGCACAATCAGTTGACACCACAGCGAGAGAGTTTGGGTTCGCATTTGGATTTCCTTACATTTTATTGTCATTTTAGATGTTTTTCTGAACATGCACAATTCCGGCGTTAACCGCAAATTCAATCAGTTGGGTGTCCTAGGCACTCTGGAAGTCCTGTATCGATGCTCGGGGCATCCATCATCAGATTTCACTACAAGCATCCCCTGGCGAGGCACCAAGGCTTCGAAATAGCCTCGTTTGTATGAAAAATGCACTCTGACCCGATACTTTTGCTCCTGAGTGTAGTGATCTATGGGTGTGGTTGTAAAGTTATCACGATATTTTTTAGGATACTAACAAAGTAAACGAGCACGCCTCGTGCTCGTAGATCTATAGACATTTGCAATCTCTGTTCATACCCAACTGATGTATAGTTTTGCAAAAAAATAAGAAGGAAGCTCGGTATCAAATTGGTAACATGATCAAATTTCCGCACATTTCGAAAATTGCTGATTCCAAATGTTGGGTACAATACTGTAATCTATTATTTAAAAATAGCTAATAAAAGTGATCGTTCCTACTGAAGAATATCGTAGTTCTACCTGTTCCAAATTGTTTTTTAGTCTACATTATAGTGTTGTGTGAAAGATGTGGCCAATTTACTGAATAAATAATTTGAATTTTGTATGTGTCGCAAAATTACCACTTCGTTTGTGTTACTAGGTAGGTTACTACAAATGCCCGAGGGGCAAACCGCCTAGGAATAGGAGACTTATTGAAAATAAAAATGTGGTAATTTTGCTACTCGGACATTTTGAGATGTAGGCTACAAGTGAAGTGGTCATTTTGAGATTAAGTAATTTTACTACCTAGGCATTCTACAAATAACCACCCAACGTAAGGTCAAAGCATTGTAGGTATACCTTGAAGAGTCTCTTGGTGATCTTGACGGCGTCCTGCAGGCCGAAGAGGTCGCTCTGCCGGGCGTGCGCGCCGCCGTGCTCGAGCGCGAGCAGCGCGGCGCGCAGCAGCGGCTCGGGGCAGCCGCGCGCCTTCAGCGCCTCCACCAGCGCGGGCAGCGCGTTGGCGGCGTGCTTCTCGTAGCGCAGCGCGTACAGCGCCACCAGCCGCGCCGCGTCGTGCTGCCTCACCGCCTCGTTCGCCAGCAGCGCCTTCAGCCGCTGGGGAAATGCCGGCACACATCATTCATTACCGTAGACGCCGATCGGCGTCATATTTTTCCTAACGATTCCATGGAATATGTATCGTAAATAATTGAGAATGCACGCGCTAAAACGTGTTTTCGCTCTGACGGGACTACTTAAACTCGCCGCTGCAACATATTCACTTGTTCGTTCGAGCGACTGCGTTTTTAAGAGAATGACAACCCTGGGTCTGATGGAGCTACCTGCAAGTGCTTGGCGTGGTCGGCCTGGCAGGCCACCTCCTGCTCCAGCTCGGACACGGCCAGCAGCTGGCGGCGCGCCACCAGCGCCGACAGCTCGCCCACCACCGTCACGTGCTTCGTCACCGTGCCGGACATTTTCTGCCCCAAACAAAATACTCAATCTAGAATCTTCGTTCAAATCTTGCTTCTCGTGTTGATCTTCCCGAACATTAATTTATTTAAAGATAAAAGGTATACGCTCTCTAGCCGTTTCAGCGTCAAGTAGTTTTTAGTGTGTGGACTGTAGGTAGGTGGCTGGGCTATAATTAGTCACAAACTGAGGAATTTACAAACAAAATTATTAAGATGTGTTAGTTCTCGATGGGTTCCACAGATTGTAAAGTAAACATTTTATGCGGTGTTACCAACAGGAGTAACACAGACTCGCATTTATAATATGAATGTGATTTAGTGGTTCAATGAGTGAATTTATTCTTAAAACAAACATTGATCAGCAGTCAATAACTAAACTACACTGACCTGGAACAGCGGGTACGCCTCCACAAAGTTCTTCATGTCGGCGATGCTCTCGACCTTCTCGTGGCTCTTGGCCTTCTTCTGGAACTCCTCCATCAAGGACTTCATCGTCTGCCCGATCTCTCCGAAGTTAGAATACAGGTTCTGTAAATACATTACATACTTACATAGGGTGTCAAAAACCTTTGCTTTGGCGTAGTCGGGTAAAAGGAAGTAACAATTATAATTTGCTGCAAATCAATTGATTTGCTGAAACAAAGGAAACCGCCGGTCTGAAAAAATGAAGAATCTACTTATACTATACTAATATTATAAAGCTGAAGAGTTTGTTTGCTTGTTTGTTTGAACGCACTAATCTCAGGAACTAATGGACCGATTTGAAAAATATTTCAGTGTTACATAGCCCATTTATTGAAGAGGCTATACATATATCATACTGACATAAACCGAAGCGAGGCGAGGGCGGGTCGTTAGTGAACCTATAAAGGTGTTCATAGAGTTAAAACCGGGCAAGAGCATGTCGGACCATGCTCAGTATAGGGTTCCAAAGCCGTAACGACAAACACAAAAAACTATCTCAAAAATCAACATGTTTGAACCAATTTTCTATTTAAAGTTATTTGGCGCTGTCTTAGATGATTTTTAGTAGGTATAAACCCGTTAGTCGCCTGTATCTCAGGAACTAATTAAGTCTACTTAGTAATGATTCTTTTTCTTATAAATTCGTATATAATATCTCAAACAAGAGCCAAGCTTTTAAGTGTGAGATCAGTATACCTATTTAGGTAGTTAGGTATCTAAACTGCTTCAAACCGACTTTAAATCACAATAAAAGTTAAATCTTTTATATACTTAGTAATTAATAGAAATTGAAAAAAAAAAAAGGTCCAGTAAATAGAATTTTAAGTTTTCCAAACGATACTCAACTCAAATCAATAATCTAATCGAAAATTTGTAAACTTTCAGATCGCAAATCGCAAACTTGTAGGTAGCATTCCGGGGCACGTCCAAACAGCATATAGGCGCTTGCGCTTATGAGCGCGGCTGTCGCTCGATTTGTTGCTTGGACAGTTTGACTCCCCCCGCGCGTCCTGCACGCCCCGTTAACAAATTTTTCTATCAAAGTTATCATAGGCGATTTTGATAGGTACGAGTATAAACACTTTAGTCGCCTGTATCTCAGGAACTAATCATGTCTACTTAGCCGTGATAGTTTTCCTTTAAAATTCGTTATATGCGCTTTCGTTGAAGATATTTTTCAGATTTTTAGTATTTGTAGTTTTGGCTGTAGGGGGGGGGGGGGGGGGGACACTTGACTCTAACAAAAAATAGCGCTTTAAAGCTTAATATTTCATAAACGGATCCGTTAATCGAAAAATTGTTTTCATAAACCCGCAATATTTTTGAAAGACCTATCCAACGACACCCCACACTATGGGGTAGGCAAGAAAAAAAAAAGGCATCCCCACGTTACGTGTAGGGGAGGTGCATTAAAAAAAAATATTTTTCAAAATTTTATTTTACCACTTTGTTGGCGTGACTAATATGTATATTCATGCCAAATTACAGCTTTCTAGTACTATGAGTCTCTGAGCTAGGCTGGGGACGGACGGACGGACATGGCGAAACTATAAGGGTTCCTAGTTTGACTACGGAACCCTAAAAATGTACGTGTTCGCTAGAAAGATCGACGAAATGGTTGTCCAGTTCGAGGAACCAATCGCCTAGGGCGGCAAATTACGTCAGAGTTTTTTCCTTCGGGCCTCTGCGGTCGCCTAATTGTTAATATGAATTTATAGTGCGCGTTGACCAACCAAGCGATGACGCGCGTTCCTGCAGTCGCTGGTCGCAATCGCCAACATGACAACTTTTTTTTTCTTTTTCCTTTATTCTGCCTATATCTCTCTGGTAATATTTTTGACATGTTTTCCTGCTGAACTACGCATGATATTTGATATTATACTTAATTTTATATTTATAGCTTTATATAATGCTATAATAGTATCATTGTATTAAATATGGTTAAAAAATTACTGACTGCTGCGTTTCTTGCGGCGTTTCTTCTCAGCAGTGGTCTGCTCTTGGGAAGCGTTGGTAGATTCTTGACGTGTAAAAGTGCCCGTGCGGCCTCCTTGCTTAATAAATGTATTTTACCTTTTTTTATAATGCCTGGAACTTGATCATTTACTCAGTAAATTGTTAACATCAGGGCGCTTTTACAAACTCAGTTGATAATGTCCCTTTTTTATGGCAAGGAGCTTGGAGCACAAAGGCCACCTGATGGTAAGTGAAACATGAGACCTAAAGACATTTCCATTCTCAAGACTTGAAATGTGTTGCCAACCCAAAGATTAGTCCTCGGTTGGAATACCTCTATGGTAGTCCTTTAACCGGTTGTCTTTGGTCCACACCGGAACAACACCACTGCTCTTCGGCGCGGTATGATAGCAGCGATCCGGGCTGACCCCACACAAGCTTGTACAAATCTGCGGTGTACCTTGGCGTAGAACTCGTCCTGCTCGGCGGACAGCACCACCTCGCGGAAGTCCTTGTGCACGTTGGGGAGGTGCGCCAGGCTCACGCGGTGGTTGTTGATGGTCAGCAGCTCATGCACCATCGCCTGGTACGTCCACTGCAACCAAACCATTATAAAAATCTGTCAGGGTAGCACTATTTTTTCCTCAGGACGCAGAGAGTGATAATATTGCGGGCAAATTATGCTAATCACCCTGGATTCTTAAATACATGGTTAATATGATTATTAACGACGTTATGGTGGTTGACGACGTCGTCGATATATAAGTAAGTATTTATATTGTTGTCGAGTACCCATACTACAAGCTTAGAGCTTAGTTTGGGACTAGGTCGACTGGTGTAACATTGTCCCGTGATATATTTATTTATTTATTGATAATATGATTTGTAATTTTTTCTTCTAACAATCTCACCCAATTGGCCTTGTCCTAAAATAAGGTCTAGGATTGTAGTATGGGGACCACGAACATACCTACCTAAATGAGCAATTGGTTCAATGATGATGGTTATCATATCACTTATGGATGGTAAGATTACTGTACCTGTCACAATGTTTAACTCTTGTTCGTAAAAACTAACACATAACTAAACATGTGTGTTTCTACAGATACTATCATTTTTTAATATTGTTAAAGGGATTCTTAGTGTTTTTGAAGGCAACGCGAGTGACAAATGTTCTGTCAGATTCAAGTAGGAGAAATGCAGCTGGACTATTATAGCCTAACGCACTCGCAATCGCAATCCACTTTAAGGTAGAACAATTGTTTTCATTTTGAAAGCAGACTCGACTTTGGATAGTCAAAATGAAAACGATTGCGAGTGCATTCTGCAATAAGCCCTCAGGGTAGTTTGTAAAGATGAGGGGTAATTTGTACAAGACAGCGTTGAAGTAGGTCTATAGAAAGACATGATCACATGATAAAAAGATAAGTACCTGGCTGAGCAACGGGGTGACGGGGTCGTCCCTCCTGTCGATGATGAGCAGCTGCGGCGTGGGCAGGTCCCCGTTGAGCGGGATGTTGTTGTCGACGAGCACGGCCTCGCGGCGCAGCAGGTCGCGCACGCGCTCCGCGAGCCGCGCGCACGGGTCCGACGCCGCCTCGTAGCGCACCGCCGCGCGCCGCTTCAGCGCCAGCAGCAGCGACACCAGCCCCGCAGCGCAGCGCTGCAGGTGGCTCTGGTTCCATGACCGACCTGCCTCAACATTGCGTAACTACCACAACACTTCTTTCACGTAACGCTACAACTTAAAGAAAAGAAAATGATCCTATCCTAGAGGTTAATGACAACAAAGTAAATACCTAAGCAATTCTGACTTTAGAAGAAAATTGTAGGTTGGCATTAAAACTACTCAATAGTTACAGTTCCTAAATTCCTAATACATCTCCAAAGTCTCATTCAGAACCGTCCACTTTGTTGATAAATTAATGATTGAAAGTTACATAAACTGTATATTGTTAGAAAGTAGAAGTGTAAAGGTGCAAATGGTGCAATATTCAAGTAAGTACAGTGTCAAAGTTATTAAGTCAAGAATGACATGTGTCCCTCACAAACCAAATAAATCAAACAATTCTTTCAAACACAAATTTTTTCATCAGTCGTGCTATACTATAAGATGGCAGACGACTTTGTCTGCCATTATAGTAAAGACTCCCCTAATATCAGCAGATCACCAGACACTTACCATGCATACAACCAACAATGTTGAATGAAAACAGATGTCGGTCCACAGCTAAGAAGTCTGCGAACACCTCCTGCACCTCTCGCACTGCTTCTTGCTCATCACATTCTGCCAGGGTCTTGATGTCAGCCTTGGAGATCACATTGCTGAAGTCTGAATAGGGAGGATAAATTGTTGACTTAAATTTAAAAACATGTATGAGTAGTGTAGTTAAGCATAGTGTTTTCAATCAAGGAGATGCACCAACACTTAAATTAAGTTTGCATTTTAAAGTATTTTAAAAATCCATACGAGATTCTCAAACCAAAGCATACCAATACAGGTTGGGCCAAAAATTGTATACTTTTGAAACATCTATAAAAATACACACATACATGTTTTTCTATATTTTATTTTAGTAACCTAGTAACAGAAAAATTCATTTTTTATTTTATTACATCATCCACATGTCATTCGTTTTGTCGTTGGGACTCCTGCAATCGACTACACAAACTATGGAAAACTTGACTTTCTCAAAGAAATACGGGCCAATTATGCCCTTTGCTGATATGGCAGCCCAAACTGTGATTTTAGGTGAAAGTAGTGGCTTCTGGTGTTTAAAATCAGGGTTTTCTCTGCTTCAAAATCGTCAAGGGTGTTTATTAACGTGCCCATTGATATGAAAATGGGCCTCATCCGTAAACAATACATTCTCAACGCTAATAAAAATTCATCAAAAAATTATGCAGCAAACCCCGTGCTATATACAAAACAGCAATATTTGTGGAATAATTTTTGTAATGAATTAGATTTGTTCTTTGCTTGCAGCAAACCTGCTAGCTTGGTTGTTTGATCATGGGCAGTATTCACTACATAGTGGAAAAATCTAATCTATCTATTCATGACTGCTTACTCATCTACAAATATGGGATTATAATTAATTAAAAACTTACATATAAAATACACTCCATATTTAGGGTAGCGGAGCTCCCTAGATAACAAAGCAATATTCTCAGAGGTTGGACGCAGGAAGGCAATACACTTCATGTGTTTGAGGTTGTCCCACTTGGAGTGACTGTCAATCCTCTCAAACAGATACACTTCCTTCTGGAGGATCTCCGATTGGCTGAAGACCATGCTCACAATACTTGTCTAAAAAGAAGAAAGTCTTATATGATTTGTTTTAAATCATTCATTAAACAAGCACTAATTTAAATAAACCTTTATACTATTCTACGAATAATTTGTTAACTGTAAAATAAAAACCACTGGCAAATGGTACAGTCAATTAACGAAAACCACTAATTATATCTTTGAACTTACAGTTTCTTTATCCATAAGAATAACTTTCATTCCTGGCCCACTTTCCTCCGTCATTTTCGTTATATACATCTTGACTGCTTGTATCACGTTCATTTTTATTTTGTTTATTTAACTTATACTAATTCCAAAGATTTCAGCCTCTGATTATTATATTTATTTTATTGATTTGATTTCTGTCATAAATAAACAGATAAGCGTTTTGGTGACACCCCTTGCTGTCAAATTCACTGACTCACTTGTCAAGTTGATAACTGCGTTTTATTTCTCCAACTTAATTTTTTGACTAAACAACAACGCGTAACGTATATAATATAGTTTTGTAACGTCTGTATTGTGCCCGTAAACTGTACTCTCTCTCTCTCTACGATAATGCTGCAGTTCAAGTTTCGTTAGATGTGATTCTCTATAATTAAGTGCAACAGAAAATGTGTCAAAACAAAATCAATGTATGAAAGACGTTTGAGACACTGTAAAACAAACCTGTTATTCCATTTTTCGGTGAATTATGACGTCCGTACCGTACGTGACGTACCACTGACGTAAACGTCTATATCAGTGTCCACACCTTAGGGTATTTTACCCTAAATTTAGGGCATTTTTACGGGTTCAGGGTAATTTTTAGGGTAGAAAATTATTTAGGGTATTTTTCAGGGTAAAATATTTTCTAGAGAATATTTGAAAATCTTTACAAGTTTTGGTGATTGATTTGAATTTTAATGCGTGGACCGGAACGTACCCATCTTGCCGATGTACCTTTCTCCTCCGCTAGCAACAGACTTGTTTGGAACGGTGAATTAATAAAGATTTATACGTAAATTAAATAGTTGTTATTTAAAAAAAACATTTAGGGTAAAAAATAAATAAAAGTGCCTAATTTAGGGTAATTTCGCCGAGCGTTAGGGTAAAATGGAAAAACTGAGGTGGCAACACTGGTCTATATCTTAAGTTGGTTATCTTCGAAAGGTCGGCTAGGTCAGTGGAAGTGTTCTTCGAATGTATTAATTTTTTGTTATAATTCAGACACTTCCATTTTAATACTCGCGCTAAAATGTTCTCCCGCGTGCTAAAGCCGGTCGGCACGGTCGCCGTTCAAAATGCTTCTAAGAACTTCTCCACAACCTCTCAGGTCAGTATCCAGGTCTACCCATGTATTTTATCGAGTTATATTAGCAAAGACTGTCTTTTACACATATATGTTCCTCGTATCTTTAAAGACCCTTAAAAAATGCGATTTTGCAGAGGAATTACAAAGTGGCTGTGGTGGGAGGAGCTGGTGGTATCGGTCAGCCTCTGTCCCTGCTGCTCAAGCAGAACCCTCTGGTGACACACCTGGCTGTGTACGACCTGGCGCCCGTGACCCCCGGCGTCGCCGTCGACCTGTCTCACATGGACACCCCTGCTAAGGTCACCGGTCACAAGGGCGCGGTGGAACTGGCCGATGCCATTAAAGGTAAACTTGAATTTAAATAGGCCCTTAATCATACAACAAGCTAGATGGAGTTTACAATTGAAAGTGATAACATGTTACATAACTTTTATAACCTAATTTTTTTGTGTAACATTCAATGCCATTTTGACCTTTGTAAGTGTTAATCATCAACTCAATATTATTGAATGGAGAAAGGAATGATGTATTCAGTAGTAATATTTATTTTATCTGTGTGACCTTGACATTGCAGTGAAAACTAGCAGATTATTTTTGGTCAGGTAGATGGCTGTATTGTAACTTGTTGTGTCATCCGTTAAATTTACATTTATATTCACTTAAATACCTTGTGTAGAACTTGTACCAAACTGAAAAAGAATCCTGTTTAAATTTTTGCTGTCAAGGTTACAGACTCAGTTTCAATTGTTTTTCTGTTAACTAGTTATGTATAAGTTATTTATTATATTAATCTATTAAATTTGCTGTTACAAAGTACATACTTACATTCTATGCACTTGCACTAAATTTGTGGAAAGTTTTATCTACATAGTGCATGTCATTCAAATCAAACAGAACACAATTATGATGTATAATCTGACAATAACCTCTCCAAAATAAACACATAGCCTATTACAATTAAGCCTTATAAGGAGCCTAAAGAAATTATTAAATATAGCTTCTGCCTGCGACTTCATCTACATACATTTTGAATATAGATATTAATTTGGGAACTTTGGAATTTTCCAGTATGAAAAGTAGCCTGTGTATTAATCCACAGTTTAAGCTAACACTATTCCAAATTTTGACGATATCTGTCCTACGGTTGCAGTGTGAAGGAGTAAGAAACTAACACACACAAATTTTCGCATTTATAATATGAGTGAGATTATATACTTATATATTTATACTACATAAGGACTAACGAGTATAAGAACTGTATTCTTTGCAGTTGTGAACAACAGTGTCATTACAGCATTTGTCATAAATGGTCACCAGTAAAATGAAATGAATGGAGTCTTTGAAAGAAAGAAAGAAAAACAATTTATTCAGAGAGAAATCACACAGAGCGAAAGTAACAATGTGTTCCAGCACAATTATACAGGGTGTTCGGCACATGGACCGTAAATTTTTTTTGGGATATTGTTGGGGTTATTTGTTATCTTTTCGCCCTTGGACTTAGGGTCATAAGGGTCACGGTTTTGGAGATATGATCTGTTAAATGATTTTTCTCAAATTATCCGAAATTCCTCCTTTAAACGTTCGTAACTTTTTTATTAATGCGTGTTACAGAAAAATATGTTGTATTTAAAACTTGTTAATACATGCTAGTTCAAATACTAATAGTCTTTATTCTAATTGATAGTCTCAAAGGGACGTACGAGGTTTTTTATTTCACAAATTTACTGTTTGTGTGAAAAAAATCCAACTTCAAAATTCAATTATTAAAAACCTAAATACAATTTTGGGGTTTATTTTGTTTTAAAAACTTCTCTAGCTAATTACCTTTCTCACGATGTGCTACACATTAATAAAAAGTAAACGGGAATATCCACATTTTCAAAGAAAAGTTAGAGAGCACCTAGATAACTCGTTACCTAACTGGTGGATAGGCAGAAGCGGCCCGATTCCTTGGCCCGCAAGATCTCCAGACCTAGGTTCTCTGTTAGTCATTAGCAATGATCGGGGTTTTGGATGCAATTCGCGGGATTTCGAGTCGTAATCATAGTATGGATGTGACTATAATCCCGCGATATTTTTTCAATAATAATAACGTTTATTTCAAACGTTGACCTGTAATTTCGATTAATATCATGCAAAATAAAATAAAATAATTATCCTCCAACATTAATACAAATCCCGGGATCCCGGGGATATTCATTATTAGTATAATATTTAAGGTCAATCACCTCAGATTGCACCGGGAACTCCCATTACTGTGATAAACTCAAGAGTAAGTAATAAACACATTTAAATGCAACCTTTATGCTATTGTAATCTATTTTTTAGATTTTTAGAGACCAATTTTTATAGAGACCAAAAGTAATAAAAAATAATATGCTAAATATTTATCAATAATGTAATCTAATAATATGACGAAACATATGTCCTTTATCAAACCACACGAAAGCCCGGAATCCCGCGGCACATCCATACTAGCATAATGATTGAGGTCATTCATCCCAAGTCGCATCCAAAACCCCGATCACTGGTCATTAGGTTTGGTAGCACATGTGGAGTTCTATGGGTCATAGATCCCACTCACCATCAGTTGGCCTGTGTGTTTATTTTCTCTCCGTGCCTTATGTTTCGTCACCCTTTGTTTTTTGCAGGTGCGGATGTAGTAGTTTGCCCTGCGGGCGTGCCCCGCAAGCCAGGTATGACCCGTGACGACCTGTTCAACGTGAACGCCGGCATCGTTCGCGACGTGGCCAAATGCGTCGGCGAGAACGCGCCCAAGGCTATCCTGTGCATCATCACCAACCCCGTCAACTCCATGGTGCCCATTGCTTGCGAGGTCCTTAAGAAGGTGAGCATAGTTCTATGCTATGAACCAAAGGCTTCAGGGCTAGGTCCACGTATACGGGGCATAAGTTCTTGTGTTCGCAAACTGGTGACGGGAAGGCAGAAGGTATCAATGTATATTTTGTGGAAATATAATTTAGGTATAAATTTCAATGAACTCAGGATGACCGAAGCAAGAAACCCATTGATTACCCACCCAAAAATTTATGTCCATCATCACATTAACAGGGTAATATTTAAGCTATGCACATTATTATCCATCCTCTAGCTAGATCCATTCTTAATATGTATAAGGATTTTGATATTGGGTTGTTTTGTAGTTCCTCTTACAATCAATTTTCCTCTTAAAAATTCCTCTTACAAATTACAATCTTTACCTCTTTATAATATTAGTGTAGATTTCACATGTAATTCTACATAACATTTACATTGCTTAAGATAATGCTATTCAATGCCCTACATCATTAGCACATGAGTGGAAAGATAACAATAATGTCAATGGGAAGGTCAACATGTTTTTGTTGTTAGTTATTAATAACATCGATTGTTGACTGTCTAAAGAGATTCAGATGTGTTTTTGCTCTGTTGATCACCCATTTAAGGCTACTAGGCTAGGGATTTGAACTGAAATTTGGCAGATCATCCTGAATTAACTTATAGAAAGCTTTAATGCTGGATAATTTTATTGTGCATTTCTGGATAATATATTATACATTGTTGTAGAGGTCGGAAAGTTTGCAATAGATGGACGAGTACGGTGGAGATGCAAGAAATGCTTTAAACATTTTTTCTTAACTGAAGTTTTCATGTTTTTATCTTCCTTTTTTTTTGTGTGGTAGTCAATAAAGCGTATTCATATTATATTGGTAATTTAAAAGAACTATGAGCATAAACGGAAAGACATAAATAGCGACTCGTACTATCTAGAGATTAAACATAGATTCTTACGCAAATCTTCACGCCCCAAACGCATGTTTACTACATCTTATTTACAGATTACTGCAGTTATCAATCACGCTACACTTTTACCGTCATCCGATGAACTATTATTAACTGCGTTACATCATTCTGTTTTACTATTTACGTGGACGATGCACGAGCTATGATGATGTTGATTGATAAATCAACTATCTTATAAGCAAACTAATTTAGTAATTATTAAATAATAGTATTCCTGCAAATACAATACTTTAGGAAGCTAAAATGGTAATGGTTTACCCATTATTGTACGACGTTGTTGATGCAATATGCGTAACTGTATCGTTGTATCCGCCATACACGTCATTGTGAACGAAGGTGTGCAAAACAATTTGTACTGTCCACCAGTAAGGGGCACAAGAATATCTGACACCCCTTTATTAGTAATAAGATCGTGTCAGATAAAGATCATAACGCTATGTTGGATAATACATTATTGCTGGTGACTGTTTGGCCAATATGCAATTTTGAGCATTAGGCTTTAACTAGAAATTCTATTACACCTACATTACTTCTAGATAACAATTTCACACAACTTTAAAAACCCGTTACGTATCAGAACGGCTAAAATGTATAAGCCTAATATATCATTATACTTAAAATTAATAATACCTATTGGTTTTTTTAACCGTAAACTTTTCAAGATTGTTATAAAACAAACCTCACCTAGCCTAATGAGTTGTAATACCTTTTAAAATATATTGGAAAGTTTACGGTTTTAGAAAAAAAAAAATTAGGCATTATGAGGCTCATTAATTTTAGGCGTTCTGATTCGTAACGTTAAAAACCTGCACGCTGAGGTATGGATGTACCTATAATGACTACTTTAACTCTATCACTTTCTGTTTTTGACAAATGCCTCTTATACATAAGTAGAATAGTATCATCTGATTTAACAAATGACTTCGGAGATTACTACCGTGTCTAGCCACTTACTAGACAAACAAGCAATATTTTATGACGGAAACCCATTACAAGGTAACTACACATGAATTGTTTCACTTGGCGGGTAAAATATCGGCTGTTCCGTCATCAGATAATCGAGCGTTCATTATGCAGTGGCGTGTGATGCAAGCGATACTCAAACGGCGCCGATTAGGGTTGTTATGAATGGAACATTCCATTCTGCGCATGAGACTATAGTCAGTTAAGTTATGAGTACACTGGGTACACTATACATAAAACAAAATTTAAAAAATAAATTAAACAAAAGGAGGCGTTAGTGTGTATTCTGATAAGTTTCACCACCACAGTTGAGGTAACGAGGGTAATATGATATTTTACTTATTTATTTTATTAACACTGTCACTAGGTGATTTCACTGATTATTATAACACCACAAAGAAAAAAAGAAAAAAGTACTTAACAAATACTTACAGAAATACAAAAAAATAGATACTGGTATCTATTTACAAAAATATATAAAATTAGGTGGCTAAAAATACATTAATTTTATCTAAAACCGAGTTTATGCAATTTTGCAGATGACATTTATGAATAACTTACTGTTTACTAGTAGTCGCCCGCGGTCTGCCATCAATGCCACTTTGTAAACCAGCATGTCATTGTCAAACATTAGATGGCGAGATAACACGCGCTCCAGTAATGCCATCGCTAAATACTGCAACCCCTTCATATTTATTTTCGCTCTATTACTTCCCGTCAATGTCATATTTCACTATGGAAGATTAAGTCACAGCATATTTTAAGCAAACTTTCAACTATTGTGAGTGTTATGAATAAGACGGACTTAAAAACAATGCCAACTACAAAAGTGAGATTTAGTATATACTTTTTGTTTTTCTGTACTTATTTGTTATATTTTTTAATTTTTGCTTTATGGGTGTTATAGTAAATAATTAAAAGTAAAAGGTGTCTTGATTGTTTTTGGTGACATAAACTGAATAAATTAACTATAATAAATAATAGTTATTCATGTCAAGCAGATCTAACGGTAACAACAACAATAAACACGAATACATCTTAATTGATGTATCTAACTTAATGTAGGTAACGTTAGGCTCGTATGGAATCAAGACGCTTATTCACAACAATCATAATCTTAACCAACACTAATAGGTTTACTTAAAATCGTCGTCAATAGAACTTGCAAAAGATGTAAACAAACCCAAACAAACCAATTCACCATGATTACTCGATAATAACGTACTTTTAAAGATCTGTGGGGTTATTATGACGTACTTGTGCAATTCATTTTACGCTGAGAGAAAAGAATAGACTTATGACACTGCTATAGCTCTGTCCTTTACGCTCACCGTAAAATGAACTGCATAACCATGTCATAATAACCCCCCAGGTGAGGTCTTTGCACTAGATCATTATTTTCATATTAAGTTTAAGATGATAAAACTATTCATTATACGTTATTTTTTAATAAAAACGAGCTTGGTGAATATTTGAAGTTATATGTCAAACAGTACTAGTTTACATCGTTCACAAGTTCTATTGACGGCGACTTTAAGTAGCTATATTCTACACAGCCATATGTGCTTCTTCATATTAAATTGCCCTTAACAATATGGTTGATTAATTGTAATTCCCCAGGCTGGCAAGCTGGACCCCAACCGCGTGATTGGCGTGACTACCCTCGACGTGGTGCGCTCCCAGGCGTTCATCGGCGTCATCAACGGCTTGGACCCGCGCAAGGTGCACGTTCCCGTCATCGGCGGGCACTCGGGGGTCACCATCATCCCCGTGCTCAGCCAGGCCAACCCGAAGGTCGCGCTCAGCGAGCAGGCCAAAATCGAGGCGCTCACCAAGAGGATACAGGAGGCTGGTACTGAGGTACGTCAACACCAAATTAAAAATATAGAAAAACCTAGGACAATTTAGGGATAATCTTATACAAATTGACCTAGTTGCAAATTAAGTTGTACCCTTGTTCAGTCAGGAACATTCGCGGTCGTCCATTTAAGTTTATTTTTGCTACTTCGGCTCAGCTAACTATCCTAAAGCCGTCATACATACCGTCACGCCTTCATCCCAGAGTGTGGTAGGCAGAGCTACAGAATTACCTATAACTTTAACAACCAGATATTAATTCTATAACCACATTTTGCACAAACAGGCTAAAATGTTTATCATGTGCAACATTAGTCACAGGTTGACAGCCCATCGCCCTAAAAATACTACAAGCCTTTAACCCCTTAGTCGTCTCTTACGACTTCCACAGGATGACATGGAGTGGTACTATTCTAAGCCGGCAACCACACGGCAAATTTAATTTAAATAAAAACTGCACCTTCAGCGTTGCAATGTTTCCATATCATTATACCATTAGTTCATTATAATGAGCATTCCTTGTGTGTGCAGGTGGTGCAGGCGAAGGCGGGCGGCGGCTCCGCCACGCTGTCGATGGCGTTCGCGGCCGAGCGCATCGCCAACGCCGTGATGCGAGGACTCAGCGTAAGTGGACTTGTTCATCATCTGGGCATTACCCTTATTAGTTCGCGACCTTTACGAACACGCTGTAAGTAGATAAAAAGTCAATGCGTTAACGAAAACCTACCGCCGCGATATGCAGGTGATGACTGCGCAAAAAAGTATATTTGGCATTTAACCCTTTGAACGCCTTTGACTTGATACAAACGTCGTCCTCCCACGCCAATTTCAGCTGAAGACCACAGCTAATGTCAACCTTACGTCACAAATACTCGAGTCTATTTTGCACTGTATCTGTGACCACTATATGGGTCGATGGTGTCGTAGGTACGACAGTACACGACCATTTTAGTGGTTCTTGGCGTTCAAAGGGTTTAACCAAAACATGCTTGTCAATTGTTATTTTTTAAAGAAATTAATAATGAACATTGAACAACCTAATTCCAGGGCCAAAAGAACGTAGTCGAGTGCGCATACGTCCAGTCCACCCTCACGGAGGCGGCGTACTTCGCCAACCCCGTGGAGTTCGGCCCACAGGGCGTGCAGCGCAACCTGGGCTACGGCACGCTCAACGCGTACGAGCAGGGCCTGCTCAAGGCCGCCCTGCCCGAGCTGGTCAAGAACATCAAGGCGGGCGAGGAGTTCGCCCACAAGTAATTTAGGCACTTTCATAGGCTGGACCAGGCGCGGAGTTGATATAAGATTAGTCTTTCTGGTCTTCAAGTTGCTATTAACGATTGTAAATCCAAAGGAAATGTGGTTTAACGTAGCTGCCACACGGTCGCTCTTATGTCCGTAATCTACATTTATAAAAATGCAACTTGTCTAGGATCACCGGTTGTTTGCTCGTTGGAATCGATGGATTGGCAAACCTTTTCTAATTGCTACATTTATCTGCCAGAATTTTAATAATTATGTATGGAATAGAATCGAATACTATTAGTAAGTGGTAAAAGTATTTTGTAATCATTTATTTTTTATGTCAAGCTGGTGTATTTATAAATAGATGATCCTCTTTTGGTATCTGTACAGTATTTTTTTGTAGAACCGGCCTGGTCTGTTCGGTAGCGTCGCATGTAGGTATAATGTAAGCAAAATGAAAGATTCTTTTTTATAGATTTCAAATCGATTTATTTGTATTTTGAAGGAGAAGTATTACGGAAGTACCTTTTGCCAGAGTTACCATGTTGGTAATTTTGCAAAGTTACCAATGGTTTATTCTATATGTTGTATTATTTATTTACCAAAATATCGGGAATCATGATTTGATCGTCTATTGCGATGTTATTTAGTGAAAAGTAAGCTTAATCGTATTTGCCGAACGACATCTGAAACCAAACTAGGCTAAACCTGTGTCTAGGACATCTGCGAATATGTTTCATCTCTATATTTTACTTTGTCGAGTGTCCGATGTGAAATAAATATTACTACACATTATAATGTTTTATTAACTTACCATGGTTAAAGTAAACTAAACTCTAGCTTATTAAGACTACGCTGAGCGTACGCCGGATGTACAGTGGCGCCCTCATTACTATTATTGTGTTTTCTATTAAACTAAAGTATTTTCTTTAAATTGGTCGGTAGATGTTTGTACTACAAATGAAAACACAACTTTTCGGGTATATCACATAGTGTAGGTAATAACAATTCGCCTTCGTGTCATCAACTTAACGGAAAAAAGTGGCCACCTTTTCCCGTTAAGTTGACTACTCAAAGGGTAATTGTTATTAAAGTGTGTCTCGTATCCCACAAATTGTGTTTTTACTTGCGCTACAAAAACGTATCGTCTGTTTGCACGGAAATATTTTTTACTTAAGTAGAAAACACAGTAATAGTAATGAGGGCGCCACTGGACGCTCGTCGTTTGTTCGGTGCAGTCTTAATGCAGATTAAAAGCAGAACCTTCAGTAAAAATAGATTGATGATCAATATGATCATTTATCAGAAGATAAAAATAGTGATACGTTTATTCCATGATTCTGCTTTTAATTCATTATTTGTGTTCCCCACCCCTCTACCCCAGAAGCAACGGCAGGAAAAAGGCCCAAAATATGACGTACGACTTCGTCGGCATAGAGTTAGTAACAGAGATATAGTTAGAAGTAGTAACTTGTGTATATTTCGGAACCCACATATGTTAGCTAATACTTTCTAATATCCGAATTTGTTTAGCACCTGCAACCGAAGTACGTGTGTGAAGAGGTTGATGAATGTAGGGGAAGCGAAAGTTCAGAAAGTAGTATGTTTAGACCGGTGGACCTGGCGTTCCATAGTTTCTGCCTGCCCCATTGGGAGACAGGCGTACTTTCTAATCTGAAGGATCTGCCAAGATGCACTATGCTAACTAGCATCTCTATTCGTTTAGTTAATAAACCAATCGCGTCACTGGTAGGTTGTGACTTTCCGTATCACGTCATATACCAGTGACGCGATTGGTTTAAAAACTAAACGAATAGAAACGCTAGTTAGCGTAGTGCGTCTTGGCAAGGGCCTCTGAAGTCAAAGCGGCATTATTTCAAGGCCCTTATTAAAACTGTTCACCGTCGTTATTAGTTCACATATTCTCCTCACCACATCGCACTAGGTCACAAAATCACCCAGCCGGCTAAACACTCCACATATTTGGTTGTACACCCTCAAATGCGATTGGTTTTCGAAGAACTCTATGTATATTTCGACCATGAGCAACACCAGGTAGGCTGTGAACACGGTGACTCCAGTCCAAGTTCTCGCTCTAGGGTTGCTATAGCTGAACCGGGTGCTCCTCTCCATCACCTCAAACCTTTATCTTTTCTTCTTTTATATTTATGGTGGTTTCAAATAATTCAAAAGCAAAGCCCGGCCATCTTCCCTCCAAGGTTTCCGCCATCCATTCCCTTATAATCTGTAATCAGCACAAACCAAACATCTTCGTTTTTCATGAATTGCGGTCCACTTCGCGGTTCCGCAGTGATTTCACCAATGTCAACCAAACACCTGGCGGATGACATCTCTAGTACAATCCGCAACTAAACTTGCGGGTGACAACTATTTATAGCCAGCTATTCATAGATCGCGTGTCTTCCGGCCAACAACATTAATCTTAGAATATATCGAAGTCGAATATGTGCAAGTGAGATTATTGCATAATATACCTACCTATCAGTGATAATGAGTAAGCAATGGAAAAAGATGAAAACGCCATCCATTCACGTCTTTTGTAACCCGTAAGGGAGCGACCACACCAGAGCTTAATGGTAAATTAAGGTCTTTCAAAATTGACACCATGTAATACTTATGATATGACCAATTATTTTGTTTACGCAACGCCACCGTATTTTACGCGTCGGTGTGGCCGATCCTTAAAACTGTAAATGACAATCCGCCATAATTTGTGACACTTAGCGTTAGCGTGGTACTGGGTACAGTCGAGTGCAAAGATATGTACCTATTCATACACTTTGCACCTTTTTCCACTGGAATGATACATCTACGTGAACTTTAGTTATTGTAAATATCATTGATTGAATCTTTCTTATCACCAGACTACTCAAAAAGTAATTGTTTAGTTTGAAGTTAATCATGACAAGGCACTATTTCACTCGGTAAAACCATATTGCAAAGCAAATAAATTGTTATGATATGATTATGCTTAAGTTATGGTATCGTATTGTCAACGTTATGATAGCTCTTACTTACTGACAGTAATTAGCGGCAGAGTTAAAAACAATACGATAATATGCTATTTATTCATTGATAATATGTGAAAAGCAATAATGTTCTACATCTACAGGGTAGAATAGTGCCACTTTACGTGTTACGTGCTAATATGGTGCTGTTTCCATATCAAGCCAACTAAGACGTACTCTGTTTTTAGCTCTTATTATTACTATAGCTTTTTACGTACCATATTGATTTGCAATTTGGCAAGCATATAATGTAGATAGGACCGAGATCCGACAGACTACACCATTTTCTTCATATTCCTATAGCCTCGCACAGTGTGGATTTGAGAGACATCTTCTTCGCGTAGCGCTCTGTTTACTTATAAAAAATGCTAAGACCCCAAATAGGGGGAAATGATGCATTAGCCATGCACCATTCGTTGCAAAATAAAACCAAACATAAATTTTGTATCATTTATTGATTTAGTCCTTCCAAAACGTGTTTGCTTCATTTGGACTTTACAAGGATTATTCTCTTTTTTCAGCTACTTAAATTATATTATTAATATTTATAAAGAAATCACAATGTCGAGAGGCGTCGCCGCCGCGCGCGCCGCTCGCACAACGCAACGTTAATTTAATCAGTCGTTTTTACATAATTATAAACATTTACAACGCGCCCGGCGCCTCGGACGCGGCCGCCGCGAGAACAAATATACACAACACGCAGCACGGGCACTAGGCGAGCCAGCCGAGCCAGCCGAGCCCACGCTGGCTGCGCGGGGAATGATTTGATTGTTTTGATACAACGTGGTAGAGTTCATTCTAGTCTAAAGTAGACTGTTTTTAATATTTCAACGATGATTCACTACGATATCTGACATATTCATTTCTAATGCAATAGGCACCAAATGTATTTAATAAAAATAACACCCATGATTTTGATAATATTGAGGATTTTGAACCTTCGCAAGAAATATAAAATGTTTATAAAAATAGATGATTGTACGCGGCAACGTCCGACACGCGAGGGCTGCAATACCTGGGCGCTGCGCCCGCCGCGGCCCGGCTGCAACTCGCGCAGGGGTCATCAAAGGTCCATCGAAACAGCCACTCGGGGTCATGTCTATCGCACTTAGAATTGGGTATTAGGCCAACTCTAAATGGAACGCGAAATGCCAGTCTAGTTTTTTAAAACCCGTGTCAAAAATATAATCGCGAGTTATAACCAAGCACAAGCTTGCAATGAAACGATCTACGCTTGTGGCATAAAACCAAACTCGCACCTCTTAACGGCTTCCACGCTCGGACGCCTTTGTCAACATTACAAAGTATCATGCATGGTTTAGCAATAAAAAGTTCAACACTTGGCTTTTAGTACAAAATTAAAATTAGAATGCACTGAAATCTTTGCAATAGTTGTCCGGCGAGTCAATTTTGTAAGGAGCCTGATGGCACCGTTACATTAGGCGATAGCCCGCTTGCTGGTGTATAATGCGTCGCTACTATGGAGCCGACTCGGGCAGGCGACGCCGTCGTCAATGTATCGGCACCAGCGAGCGGAAG
>OZ014457.1:6859712-7101954 GCA_963966035.1 Acleris laterana
CCATTCGATCCAATAAAAGTAATAAGTTGCGAGGTCAAATGTTAAAATACTTATAATTAAATAAATCGTGAAAGCAGGTAATCTGTCATTTTTAGTTTAAATCAGAAAATAGTAAAATAGCTGGGCGTCTATAATAGGCGGAATATTATGATATTGTTTTTAATTCAGGCGGTATAAAGCAAGCAAGGGGGTCAAGCAAATAAGAACTTTCAAAACGTTGGCGTTTGACAAAGACGATACGGTTTTTACCGCCTAGAACCTCGATCCAGGTTGATGTATATGGGACCCTCTAATATGCCTTTCTTTTTATCTATAATTGGCAGTCAAAAACAGTCTAAATATTACTTCCTGAAATTTAATTTTATTGTAAAAGAAATAAAACGATGTCCATTATAATTGACACCATCAAAATGAGTCAACCGACAATAATTTGGCAATAACATGTCAACCCTCAGTATCCATCGGTGTGACCGTTGGACACTAAAACAAAAAGATATCGACACGCCAATCGACACTTCGCAAACCAGCAGCGGTATTTGAACACCATTAAAACCTGCCCAATTAGCAGGCCGTCATTACCGCGCCGCAAACACGGGCCAATCAAATTAATCCTGCTCCCTACGGACCTGATTTTTAGGGTTCCGTTGGCACATGAGCTTTGTTATTTTGCGAAAGGGCGCGAGCTTCTGTTATGTGTGATATTTTTTAGAAAACATTAATATTATTATTCGAGATTTTAAAACTGAACCAAATTCAATGGCAGATAAAATGTTGCTCAGTCTCCTTAAATTATTGTTTTTAATTTTTTGACATGGTTCTCATGCAAAACTCTGTAAATTTATCGGCCTACCTGAACTTATTACACACGATGTTTTTTTTTATCTACATACATCAATAATGTCCAATATTTGAAATTTTCGATGTGTGTATTATTACGGAATGGAATGTAGAACCTAAAAGATAAGTAAATAGTTTTTATTTCCTTTGAAACTATGAATGCAATGCTTACACAACCTTTTACGAATTTATTTTTCATACATGTTTTTATATTTTTCGATTTCCAAAGCGTTTCCTAACTTAAATAAAAATCCACAAGCCGATACTAGCATCCGCGCAAAAATAACAGCGAAGCCTTCGACGGCAAAAACAGAAGCAAACAAGAACCGCAGCAGTCAATCCAACTTCGAATCGCTATAAAAATAACTCCGTATGTCTGTTTGTCCGTGCCGATTGATTTAATTAATGCAATTAGAAAGATTGGAGCGGTGTTTGCGCAAAAATCTAAACAAGTGGGGCGGGAGCGGGTGCTGCGTTGGGTTTGTTTGTCGTGTTGTGTTGGGAGGCTGTCACGCAAAAGCTGCTTTGAATGTAGCGAAGAAAATTCAGTTTTAAGAAGTGCTAGTTGGGTAGACGACTGACAAATGAAACACTAATTGTTTGAGAGTTTAGACCTGAGTACAAATAAATAAATATCAGGGGATAATGTTGTTTGTACCAATTGACCTATTGGTCCCAAACTAAGCCTTAGGCTTGTACTATGGGTACTAGACAGCGATATAAATACTTACATATACTTATAGAGGAATATATACTTAAATATATAGAAAACATCCATGACTCAGACACAAATATTCGTGCTCATCACACAAATATCTGCCGTTACCAGGATTTAAACCCAGGACCGCCAGCTTCGTAGGCAGGGTCCCCAACTAGGCCGACGCGTCTTATAACATTGAAAGGCAAGACGTTGCGTTTACTTGACTTACGCCTTAAAAAGAAAACTCAGCTTTAAGGTTTCATCCATGACAAAGATACAACTAGATATTCTTTCTGCATAACTTACAACAAAAGATTTTAAATGAATGAATTCAATGAACTGAGCTCCGTTAATATTCAAACAATTCGATAAAAACCCCGACCGCAGCCAAGAGAAACTTGAGCGAAAACTCTATTATATTCATAAAGAAACGAATAAGAATATGAATTTAAACGATTAATATTCGAGATGAAAAATCTAGTTATACCAACGAAGCTCATAACACTGAGTGGCGGGCAAATATGAATGGTGTTTGCTCGGGAGCGTTACTTTCGGCTAGTTACGGGATTGGTTTACGAGTTTTTGAACAAAGATTGGCCACTTATATGGGAATCGTGTTTGGATAACATTTAACACTAACGTGTGAATATAAAACGAAATGCTTTAAAGAACAGTTGTTTTCGAGGTAGGTAAGTATTATTGTAGAAGTTCAAGATTATATTTAGAATTTTGTGGCAAAAACATGCATCAAATATTAAAGGATCTACATTTGGATCTGGAAACTTTATCTATCTCGAATTAAATGGTAAAATGGAGATGGTTGGAGGAGTTGGACGCACTTCTCAGCAACTAGCCGGAAGAGGCCTCAAATAGGGCTTCATGTAGATACAGGGCTTTTGCCCGGCGTTGGGACAGCAATATAAATGATAGGTAAAGAGAAAATAAATTTCTGAACGTAGACAAATCCCAGAACCTTTTAGAGTTTTAGGTAATTCTGTAGCTCTGCCTGCCTCACTCTGGGAATGAAAACAAGAGTTTATGTATGTAATAAAATATTGAAATGTTGACTTCCCTCAATTACCCAGAACATCAAGAGTATGTTTACGTCTTCAATCAAATAAGGCTCCGTGCGCAAATAATCACTCGAGTATCTGTCAATACGATACCTTTGAGGAGATCGATTAGCTTCCGAGACAGTTTAATTAGGCATTATTTTTAGGCAAAATGTCATGTCGTAACCAAGTAAATGCCAGGCAATTACATATCTTCGTCGTTTTAACTATGGCTGACAATATGGCTTAAAAAACTAGATTTGAACCGGCATTTCTAAAATATCCGAACCACGTATCACTTGCAATTAAGCAGGTTTTTTTCCTCTAGTCCCAGTACGTTGATTAGTCTGAGGCCGGACTAATGCCTCACTTTTCTTCTCATTAGTTGGGTTATGACGTCGAACCGAACTGATGATAATTAAAACGACCCAAAAGTACGGATAAAGTAAAAAAAATGACTTTCAGGCAGAAAATTTGGCCTTACATTTCCATACAAAATGCGAGAACGTTTCTCTCCCCTTAAAACTATCTAGTACGATTTTTAAATTTTTTGAATATATTGTAAATGTCAGATTTGAAATATTATTAACAATAGGTATCTACCACAATTTGAATGTCAAGTTTTGGGAATCCAGTGTCATTAAAATCGGATACAGTCTGTTTAATCTAGGATGATGCCTAAACGGCTCATATAAACACGTAATAGGTACGCTCACTTCAGTAACTTTACATAAATACTAAATTAGTACAAACATAGCGACGCCGTTCAGGAAATTAAATAATTAATCGCCTATTTTTAAGTACCCCGCTTGTGAGTATAGTAAGTACCAATTAAATTTGACCGATGTTGACGTTAGTTCATTTTGACAGCTGTTAACGCTCTAATCGTCTGTTAATTGGTTAACATCGTTTGGTGAAATTGATACTGTGATTGAAATTACGAAAAACAGCTGTCACGGGGATCATCCTAGACTAAACGTAAAACAGATATTTTAAATATCTGAGACATTGGGAAAAAATGCCTCACATATATGTAATCTCATTCAAGTGATTCACCTAAACCACCACTATGAGAACTACACACATCTTGATATCATACCTTGTAACGTAACTTATCAGCCACTTGAGCCATTACCCAAGAGCAAACAGGGTTAGAGGGGGACAAAAAACCGCCCCGTCTCGTGAATAATTCATACCGCGCTGTTGACTTGTCGTAATTAAAAAGCTCTGGATTCACGATATTGTGGCTTTATTAGTTGTTTTAATGTATTTGTGGTCGGGATTGGATGGCTTTTTATATTGGATTGGACGAATTGTTTCGGTATATTTTTTATTGTTTCAAAGTACACAGACTACAAGCATGTGATTACCTTTTTTTTGCTTTAACATATTAAAAAGCCTGTACAATTCATCTACCAATGGCCGTATCGAAACCATGTTTTATTATTAGTAACTCTACCGCGAAAGAATAACGCCGCTTCTTTTAATTTGATTTCACTAATTTACAGAACTCTAATAAATATAACTAAAGTAAACTTTTCCATAACCATATGCATTATTTTCAAAAACGTTAAGTCCGACACAAGATTAAAATCGGTGAAAAATTTGACCATACTTAACAAAATTGAATTCTAATCATAATCTAACGTCATCCTAGCGACATCTATGGATTCAACTGGTATCAAATAGCGCTACCTATCGGAAACCGTGCCTAACAGTAAACATACTTTACATTAATATTTTGTCCGCAATCTAGCCAAGAGGAGTATGTCGAAAGAGGGAAAGTATGTATTGGGGAATGTACGACGCCATCTAGTTGCGAGCTTAGGCAACTTCATACGGTAGTAAAATGGCTAGAGAAGTAGGTACAAATTACTTAGAACAGATGGCAGTAAAATGCAGAGAGATAGAGCAAAACTTAACAGTCGGGAAACTTCACGCGGTCTTCAACCGTTTAAGCGTTTCACATAGATGTCGTCATTCGCGTCAGTTCGGAATCGTTTTTACTAACGCAAATTTATCTCAATTCGTTTTTTATTTTACGGCACGGCACCCTGTGAAGAACTAAAGCGCGTTTTTCGCTGACCATAGAGGAGCCGGTATCGGTAACGACACTATTTCATGCATATTTGTTTCCCGGGCTTTCGGGCCCGTGTCATCGCCGTGTAATGGAAAATCGCTCAACAAAATTGTTATAAACTGCGATTAACTAAGCTTACTTCAGGATAAAATTTTACATATTTTGTATAACCAAATCTGTGGTTTGAATATTGGTTACTAGCATTAAGCAATAGCAATATATTCGAGAGGGCATTGAACTTAATTTAATTTTGAAGTGCAAGTTGTTAGTTGTGGTAGTTCGCAGTTTCTTCTAATGAGCTGATCATCTAGAAATAGGTTGGTCAAGTCGTAGGCACTAATCATTCAACATTAGAGACAACAGACGTTGGCGAGGACGTGGCATCTAGCCATTCAGGTGGCGACAGACAAGTCTCACCAACCAACCCGACAGAACATTGTCTCATACAACCGAAGTTCGTGCAACCGTCGTTACTTGTATTTTAGTGTCGACTAGAGTTAAGGTACGTACAGGCCAGGTAGGTGCGGCGTGGAGGGCGCAGCGGGCGGGAGGGGCAGCCCCGCGGCGTCCGTGCCGACCATCGGGTCGTCCAGCCCGCCGGAGCCGTCCTTGTCCGACACGCGCGCCGTCGTGCCTGCGGACAACAATTACATTAGGGAAAAACATTTCTGGAACAAATAATCATATCAGACTGAAGTCAGCAACTAATTAACTTTATAAAATTGATGGAATATTGAAATCTTGGCTATTCCATCCACTTTGACACTTTTCGAAAATCGTTTACGAGTTTACCTGAGCGTGTTTCAGAAGCAGGTGATAGATGATATGCTAAGATTGTATAGTTTATAATATAATGAAGCCCATTATGTAGAAATTCGAGAACCTAGCAATGTAGGTATAACCATTTCGCCATTAAGGTCACAGCGGCTACCACTTATTGTATTTTGTCGCTTGTCGCTCAGTGCTATATTTATCGTCATAACTAGTAAGAGAAGGACATACAAACGATAATCATCTCGCGAACCTCTTGTGATACCCGACAAGATGGGTTCCTCCAAAGAACTAAATAAATACCTTTTAATTTTAGATTGTGGTGGAGATTCACTTTTACTTTTTTCAACAAATTAATACGCAATCGTGAGTACATGACAGGGTCACTTGGAACTTCATTGAGAGTGTAGAATCAGTCATGCTCCATCCATTAAATAGTACGGGTATAATACTAACCCTGGGACCGCTGCAGGCGCGTGACGACGCCGCCGACGCCGAGGTCGGGCTCGGGCGCAGGCCGCGGCGGGTTGCCGCGCGCCGTCCGCCGTTGCCGCGGCTTCCGTAACAGCTGTTTGTAGTTCTCGCGTTTCTTCGATAGGTAGTAAAATCTATAACAAACAGAGCAAGATATAACGACCAGAATTCATGGCAAACATTTTCTGAACAAGATGGAGCGATTAGATGGGCCAAAGTAGGTTGGACGAGAGAAGCTGAAGACAGGGAGCAGTGGCGTGCATTGGGAGAAGCCTTTCTCCAGCAGAGGACTAATACGTGCTGATAATGATGGTGATGGTGATTTCCTTAACAACAGTTGATCAACATTGATGATGAGGAACAAAAATGTTCTCGCTCGTCGGGCAAAAACTTGTCAACATGCAGTAATCAATTCTGCAAAATGAGATGCGAGAAACAAATGCTAACACCTAAACAATGGAATGTTGAAAATTAAGATTAAGGGTTTTGAAGAATATTAAAATTCTTCCTCACCTAACACAGTCCCCGACGCTCTTCCGCGGCAGAAAGGACGATATCTGCACGAAGTTCTTGGGGTGCTGGAGGTACTTCTCTTTGAACAGGTCCCGCTCGGAGCGCGTCCACACGTTCTTGAACTGCAACTCCTTGTGCTCCGCTTCCATGTCCATACACCGCCCTGGAGAAGATAACAACATCAAAACCTGCTTCTCTATTGAAAATAAAAACATGTATTTATACAGAATTAGTTTGATGAGTTCTAAAAGTAAGTAAAAGGTGAAACCTTCAAAACATGTGAGACTAAAGATGCTGATAGACTTGAGAATTTACTCGAGCGCTCACTAGAATGATTGACAAAATGAAAGAACCGACTGAATGGTTATTCAGTTCATCTTTTGTAAGAATACACTTTATCGATCATTCTGGCTAACAATTATTGAGTATATACACTAGTAAATACTTTGGTCCATCAATATGATAGAAAGTGATGGATTACATTATATTCACGCAATACACAGGCAATGTACACCTTCAATATTTATCACGTCAGTACTTGTAACGTGTTTCGTAGAATTTAAACGTGTAAATGGGGGTAAAAACCATACTGATATATCGCAGTATTTACTGAATCACTGCCATTACGGAATCTGGAAATCTAGATTACTGTGATAAATACTAACATCAATACACTAGATTACAAGATCAGTAAATCCTTACCTTTTTGTATACCTTTGGTAATTATCAATAGATCACAGTATATTTATTGTACAGTCGGTCTTATAAGTGCACACTTTTGAAACTTGTCGCCTGACGGATTAATGCAGCAGCACATCACAATTTTACGTGGAACAGTAACAGTTACGGCTCGCTAGTTAGTACAGTCACGAGATTTAATGTGGTACCCACCTTAAAGTCAATCTGACATTAAACGACAATAAGGTTGAGTCTCCTATAAGTTACAAATGACTTGACATCTCTAATGAGCTAATGACATTGACGACTTCAAGCATATTTTTCTTGAAATGGGTCCCAAATTAACGCTCGTGACCCGGCTTTATAAGGCTGACCCTGCCCTGCAAAGACAAATGGCGGTAACTCAGACCAAACTCCTGAATAATTGCAAACTTATTACTAAGAGAAGAGGATTGAATCTGGTTTAGCTATTGAATTTGAGATACCGCTTGTTGGCTTATGTGGGCAGTGACCGTAATATCTAGTGTTCGTCTATCGTGTAACAGCGCGGCGCTCACGGTTGGTGTCCCGGTAGATGGGCGTGGGGTCACTCGGGTCGCGCAGCAGCGGCGGCACGACGGTGAGCGAGCGCATCTTCTTCAGCTCGTGCTCCTGCTCGTGCAGCCCGTCGGCGATCTCCTCCAGCTCCGCCTCGCTCTTGACGCGCGCGCCCAGCCGGTTGAACCGCTCGCGCTCCTCGCGCTGCTTCCGCAGCTCGGGGAACACCTGGGGGCAACGATACTTTAGTATAATGGTCTGGTTTATAGCAGTGAATAGTGGATGAAGCATCTGTCACTTTAGCACTTACTGGTCAGAAAGTGATAGATATTTTATCCTCGTTTTCCACCTACTATGATGTCACACGGATGTGGTATTTTAGCCAGATACTTGTTTTTTTTAATCGGAAATGAAGGAGGTAAATTTTGTCACAAGGACGTAAAGTGATATGTGAGGGCGCTATATTAAATCCAAAGTGAAGCAAGTAATTTTGGAGTGGTATGAAAAGCTTTAAAGGACTTGAACAGTTAAAGTCGAGTACTTAATCTTATAATGGTTTAAAACATAGGTTCCCAAAGCGGTCCCTACCGCCCCTCAGAGGGCCCTGGAGGTATCCGGGCGGTAAGTAATGACCTTAGAAACAAATAGGGAGAGCTGGAGCTTTTACAGACGGGCGCTCCTCGTATTGATAAAATACAAATCTTACTAAATATTAGACAAGCGAAAGTTTGGATTTATGTTACTCAATCGCACGAGAACCGCTGAACTTTGCCACAGAGATAGATTATAGTCTGGGATAGCACAGAGGCTACTTTTATTCTGGAAAAGATACAATCAATGTTGTAATCAATGTATTTTAAATGATTTCACTGCAGTCCATGGTATTATTTGACTCACATAACAAGTATGGCCCCCCGAATATCTTCTGCGCCCGCTAGGGGGTAGTAAGGACCACTTTGGGAACCCTTGGTTTAAAGTTTTGATATTTACTTCTTTGTTCCCTCCTTGGGGGTCCAATGGCAAGGTATGTTCTAAACAGGTAAAGAGTGAAAAAACATTGAGGAGGAAATCTAATAATCTAACAAAGAGCTAAGCTAAGTTCATGAGAATAATGAATAATGAACGATAAGACTATCTTAAGTGCGATGGTCGTTTCAACTGTCCACTTATAATGGCCTTATTTCCACCTGCATGAAATGTATGACAGTAACTTGCATGAAATCTGCAAATGTAAACTACTATTTTGTGCAGGTTTATTTGTGGCCTGTAAACGTCAACGCGTACAAAACTGACATTTCTAATGGCATCAAAAAGAGCATCTTAGTCTTGACAGAAGCGCGTGAACCTAACCCCAATCCCCGTGTGCTTCAGTTTAGTCCATTAGAGAAAATACTCTTATACCAAAAAATTGTGCTCGCGTGTGATATACATGGACTTATTTCTAAAAAATTAAAAGGGCATCTATTATAGTAATTATTGTAATACAGCATCTCACTCAAGATCGACAACACGCATGTTAAAATACGCTAATGCACATTTACGGCTTTACGAGGTGACACGTCTACTGCGTTACGTTTTTAAAGCGTCTTTTACGCCGACCGGTGTGGTTAGATGAAAGGACGACACCATGATATTACTTTCTGCGATTTTGACGCAGTTTCAGCGCATTTAAAGCTTCAGTATTAACCATCCTATATTAATAAGACGCTAAGGGCTCTTGACTGACATCATTATACTGGAAAACGCAACGTGACCATTCAATAAAGTTACTAAACAGCATTATTACACTCCTCGCAAAAGTCACAAAAAATCTAAAGATAGTAAATAATATTACCTTTTCGAAGAACTCTCTATTCCGCGCGTCCTTCGCTTTCCTCTTTTGTCCCTGTTCTATCCTCTCCACTCTTCTCGCCCACTCCACCGCTCGTTTACTGTATTCCTCCGCTAACGCATCTTCCCGCTGAAAGAAAAGTTTTTTTACAATAACCGAAAATAAAACATTCTTAGAATATACATTATAATTATGTACTTATAGTATAATCGCATATCGCCTTCAGATCTCCTTACTTGAACACTAGAAAGCAACCATTATATTTAGGTTGTGTAATAAAGAAAATAAACGTCTAATAAAGGAATGATTTTGAGAATATATAATGAATGAATCAATCAATCAATCAATCAATCAATCAATCAATCAGATATTAAAATTGCATTGCCCTCCGTGTTAAAATGATTACTGTCATCCTACTCGTACATACCACGACCTTCTCCTTTAACATACTATCATACGATAAAGCGTTGAAGTTTACTTTTACTTGCTGCATGTTAATACATTCCCCCTTTCTTTTCGGTTCTATCCTATCCTCTACTCTATTGCATGCTGCTCTTAAATTAACAAAAGCCCACAGCTACACAAAGTTTACTTTTATTTGCTGCATGTTAATACATTCCCCCTTTCTTTTCGATTCTGTCCTATCCTCTACTCTATTTTATGCTGCTCTTAAATTAACAAAAGCCCACAGCTACACAAAGTTTACTTTTATTTGCTGCATGTTAATACATTCCCCCTTTCTTTTCGATTCTGTCCTATCCTCTACTCTATTTTATGCTGCTCTTAAATTAACAAAAGCCCACGGCTACACAAAGTTTACTTTTATTTGCTGCATGTTAATACATTCCCCCTTTCTTTTCGATTCTGTCCTATCCTCTACTCTATTTTATGCTGCTCTTAAATTAACAAAAGCCCACGGCTACACAAAGTTTACTTTTATTTGCTGCATGTTAATACATTCCCCCTTTCTTTTCGATTCTGTCCTATCCTCTACTCTATTTTATGCTGCTCTTAAATTAACAAAAGCCCACGGCTACACAAAGTTTACTTTTATTTGCTGCATGTTAATACATTCCCCCTTTCTTTTCGATTCTGTCCTATCCTCTACTCTATTTTATGCTGCTCTTAAATTAACAAAAGCCCACAGCTACACAAAGTTTACTTTTATTTGCTGCATGTTAATACATTCCCCCTTTCTTTTCGATTCTGTCCTATCCTCTACTCTATTTTATGCTGCTCTTAAATTAACAAAAGCCCACGGCTACACAAAGTTTACTTTTATTTGCTGCATGTTAATACATTCCCCCTTTCTTTTCGATTCTGTCCTATCCTCTACTCTATTTTATGCTGCTCTTAAATTAACAAAAGCCCACGGCTACACAAAGTTTACTTTTATTTGCTGCATGTTAATACATTCCCCCTTTCTTTTCGATTCTGTCCTATCCTCTACTCTATTTTATGCTGCTCTTAAATTAACAAAAGCCCACAGCTACACAAAGTTTACTTTTATTTGCTGCATGTTAATACATTCCCCCTTTCTTTTCGATTCTGTCCTATCCTCTACTCTATTTTATGCTGCTCTTAAATTAACAAAAGCCCACGGCTACACAAAGTTTACTTTTATTTGCTGCATGTTAATACATTCCCCCTTTCTTTTCGATTCTGTCCTATCCTCTACTCTATTTTATGCTGCTCTTAAATTAACAAAAGCCCACAGCTACACAAAGTTTACTTTTATTTGCTGCATGTTAATACATTCCCCCTTTCTTTTCGATTCTGTCCTATCCTCTACTCAATTTTATGCTGCTCTTAAATTAACAAAAGCCCACAGCTACACAAAGTTTACTTTTATTTGCTGCATGTTAATACATTCCCCCTTTCTTTTCGGTTCTATCCTATCCTCTACTCTATTGCATGCTGCTCTTAAATTAACAAAAGCTCACGGCTACACAAAGTTTACTTTTATTTGCTGCATGTTAATACATTCCCCCTTTCTTTTCGATTCTGTCCTATCCTCTACTCTATTGCATGCTGCTCTTAAATTAACAAAAGCTCACGGCTACACAAAGTTTACTTTTATTTGCTGCATGTTAATACATTCCCCCTTTCTTTTCGATTCTGTCCTATCCTCTACTCTATTTTATGCTGCTCTTAAATTAACAAAAGCCCACAGCTACACAAAGTTTACTTTTATTTGCTGCATGTTAATACATTCCCCCTTTCTTTTCGATTCTGTCCTATCCTCTACTCTATTGCATGCTGCTCTTAAATTAACAAAAGCCCACAGCTACACAAAGTTTACTTTTATTTGCTGCATGTTAATACATTCCCCCTTTCTTTTCGATTCTGTCCTATCCTCTACTCTATTTTATGCTGCTCTTAAATTAACAAAAGCCCACAGCTACACAAAGTTTACTTTTATTTGCTGCATGTTAATACATTCCCCCTTTCTTTTCGATTCTGTCCTATCCTCTACTCTATTTTATGCTGCTCTTAAATTAACAAAAGCCCACGGCTACACAAAGTTTACTTTTATTTGCTGCATGTTAATGCATTCCCCCTTTCTTTTCGATTCTGTCCTATCCTCTACTCTATTTTATGCTGCTCTTAAATTAACAAAAGCCCACGGCTACACAAAGTTTACTTTTATTTGCTGCATGTTAATACATTCCCCCTTTCTTTTCGATTCTGTCCTATCCTCTACTCTATTTTATGCTGCTCTTAAATTAACAAAAGCCCACGGCTACACAAAGTTTACTTTTATTTGCTGCATGTTAATACATTCCCCCTTTCTTTTCGATTCTGTCCTATCCTCTACTCTATTTTATGCTGCTCTTAAATTAACAAAAGCCCACGGCTACACAAAGTTTACTTTTATTTGCTGCATGTTAATACATTCCCCCTTTCTTTTCGATTCTGTCCTATCCTCTACTCTATTTTATGCTGCTCTTAAATTAACAAAAGCCCACAGCTACACAAAGTTTACTTTTATTTGCTGCATGTTAATACATTCCCCCTTTCTTTTCGATTCTGTCCTATCCTCTACTCTATTTTATGCTGCTCTTAAATTAACAAAAGCCCACGGCTACACAAAGTTTACTTTTATTTGCTGCATGTTAATACATTCCCCCTTTCTTTTCGATTCTGTCCTATCCTCTACTCTATTTTATGCTGCTCTTAAATTAACAAAAGCCCACAGCTACACAAAGTTTACTTTTATTTGCTGCATGTTAATACATTCCCCCTTTCTTTTCGATTCTGTCCTATCCTCTACTCAATTTTATGCTGCTCTTAAATTAACAAAAGCCCACAGCTACACAAAGTTTACTTTTATTTGCTGCATGTTAATACATTCCCCCTTTCTTTTCGGTTCTATCCTATCCTCTACTCTATTGCATGCTGCTCTTAAATTAACAAAAGCTCACGGCTACACAAAGTTTACTTTTATTTGCTGCATGTTAATACATTCCCCCTTTCTTTTCGATTCTGTCCTATCCTCTACTCTATTTTATGCTGCTCTTAAATTAACAAAAGCCCACAGCTACACAAAGTTTACTTTTATTTGCTGCATGTTAATACATTCCCCCTTTCTTTTCGATTCTGTCCTATCCTCTACTCTATTTTATGCTGCTCTTAAATTAACAAAAGCCCACGGCTACACAAAGTTTACTTTTATTTGCTGCATGTTAATACATTCCCCCTTTCTTTTCGATTCTGTCCTATCCTCTACTCTATTTTATGCTGCTCTTAAATTAACAAAAGCCCACAGCTACACAAAGTTTACTTTTATTTGCTGCATGTTAATACATTCCCCCTTTCTTTTCGATTCTGTCCTATCCTCTACTCTATTTTATGCTGCTCTTAAATTAACAAAAGCCCACAGCTACACAAAGTTTACTTTTATTTGCTGCATGTTAATACATTCCCCCTTTCTTTTCGGTTCTGTCCTATCCTCTACTCTATTTCATGCTGCTCTTAAATTAACAAAAGCTCCACGAGCTACAAAAACTGCTTTATAGTCGAAAAAAAACATAATTCTATAATCAAATAATAAAATCTGTCAAAATCTATGGAAGTGACATGAAAACCGACACTGTACGGAAGCTTGATGTCCGGTAGTCGTTAACGTTTGCAGAAAGCAATTTGTCTACGCTACCTGTCATAAAGTCTGCAGACTCTACCATTGTTATGAGACAGCAAAGAGTAAAAAGAAAAATGTCTAGCTGAATGAATAAATATTTTTTCTTTCTTTTATTTTTCCTTAAGTTCTACTGTTTAAGTAACAAAGCCCAGCGTACCTTCTCTGCCTCTAACCGCAGTCTTCTCACATGCTCGACGAGCCGCTTCTTAAACCCGCGATGTTTCCTGATGTTCTCGTGGTACACCTCCGTGTCCTGCGGCTGGTTGTACAGAGGGTACAGCACCGGAGGACCCAGGTGGGACAACACACCGTGCGCCGACGTCGCCTGAAAACAACAATCTTTAAAAACAACACTTTTACAGTACGCATCAAACATGCTGCTCTGTGGACTTATTATGGTATGGCGGTGGAAAAAGTGGATAAAACATGTCACTTTCTGACGAGTATGTAAGTGCATGTGACGACACGGTTGCTTTATCCACATTTATCCACCGCGATAAAAACGACCAAAATACGAGTTGGGAGTCTAGCAAAACTGCCCTGTGATTTTATTGTCGCGTAGAGGGTGAATTATAAGGTTACAACACCTAGGAATGATAGGGACAGGACTACATAGTTATGTATCTTCATCCCGTTCACTGCCTGGATGTTGGTAGGTTGGACACTTACAATGAATGCGACGTACAGAGCGACAAGTGATGTTGCGCCAGCTATTCTGAAGTCATGCACGATGAGCACAACATACCCTAAAATTTGTTAGCTAAAGCCAATGTGTAAATGAAAATGGTTTTTAAACGCCTCTAACAAGCTTTGTTGAAAGTAACACAGCTTAAAAACCTACACAGAGACAGCGCCGATTGAAAACTTACTTGGACATACAACACTTCGTGCCTTTTGCTTACACACCTTCCACCGGTTGTGAATAATTTAGGCCTAAAAGGGAGAAAAAAATCTCCCAAAATAAGGAAAGTTTATGCTTACCAGATTTATTAAAATAATAAACGATAAATTCAATGCACGATTTTTCCGGTATGCTTCATACGTGTTTTTATCCACATGTTTACTTATAACAAGTTGCTAACTAACTGAGCAAGCAACAGCGACTGTACGTATTTCGTATCGCAATAATACCAGATCGCTACAGGTTTTCCCCAAACCGGTGATAGCCTATGATCTACATGGCTTTGATAAGCCGTAATTTCTTATTAATTTTAGGCAGTTTTTTCCCCCCTTTTTTGTTTTTATGACGTAACTACAGAGTCATTTAATATGTTACAGAACGGTCTGGATATAGATTATCAGTCAGATGTCAGAGTTATCCATAATATCATCATAGGTATTTTGACAATTCGCTAACCTATCGAAACTATTATATCTTAATTAACCCTAACTCTAATATTAACACTGGCTGAGACCGAATTTTCGTGCGGAACAGAAGCTGAGCCGAACATAACACTGTTCGCACATGAGCCCCAACTTCGGTCAGGGCCTCTATCCCACCTTAACCCTTTATGGGCTAGCGGTCTCTTTTGAGACCCTATGTTGTGTTTGAATGAGTGCATTATTGTTCTATAGGTACATTAGAATTCAAAATAAATTGTAATAATCAAATAAGTCATCCTATAAAGGGTTAAACAATATTGCTTTTGACGTGTTATGGGTTATGGTATTGTTTTCAACTCGGCCGCCATTAATGTCAAGTAAATAAGAGCAATATTATTTGCCGTCGTAGAATAGATGACCATGGACGTTATGACGAGACACGAGATGAATTCAAAATATTCAAATTATAATGCATTTTTATGTGCCCTAAAGGGCTTAATCATCTTTTACGACTTTTGTATAAAGCCTATGGGTTTGCGAGGCAGAAGAGATTTAGCCCGTATTTCATAGAATGTATGTATGGATGTGTTGTTATATCGAAATGTATTTTATCGTCTTATTGTTTTGGTGGTTGGAGAGGTAATCATTGATTACGTAGGTTAAGTGATATTTGTGACTGGCATATTTTTTTACTTCCGCGATTGGAAATGAGTGCCGATGAAATAAAAATTCTACAAGTTGAAATAAGCAAGTAGTTTTTGAAAACTACAGAAAAGTTCTGAACATAAGCTTAACAATAATAATATTTTGTAAGATCGCTTAAACAGCAGTAAAAAAGAAATTAAACCGACAATCTGCGTGTGAAGCGTCCGAAATGGTAGTTTGAGGGTTTTGCAAGTGGCTTGCAAATGACGTGTTAGGCCCCATTGCCAGTGAAATTGCCGAAATTCCTGCCGGCAGTTACTTAAAACAACCTCGCAAGTGTAAGCTAAGCTACCACTAGAGACTGTCGGACATTTCTGGCAGCAAGTCCTTGCAGCACGGGTAGCACAAGTTGTATTTTCTCGCTTGTCGCTCAGTGCGTCTATATCGTGACAGAATAGATAGAAAGGGAGATCGGAGCGACACCAAGTTTGAACCACTATCGGACAGGCTGACGGTTATTTTACACAGATTTTTTCTTGCAAATACAAAAGCCGATGCAAAAGCAATAAACCAGCTTTACCTTTTTCCTATTATCGGCGTATATGCACTGCGCGAGGCTGCGGTGCCTCGGCGGCGCCTCCTCGGGCTCGGCGGCGGCGGCGGGCTTGGTGGCGGTCTGTTCCAGCTCCTCCTGCTTCTTCTTCAGCTTCGAGAGCATCGCCTCGGACAGCGCCATCTCGCGGTCCACCTGGAAATATCATGCGAAATGTGAGAATCTGTCGGGTCTATAAAATTATATAATATTGGTAGTCTAACCCTCTAATTGATAAACGTGCAATATCCCAAGTACGCTTGAAATATGCTGTCCTTATCATTATGACATTTGTATTTGACAGAAAAGGGCCAACAATACTTTAACTAAAGTAGGTAAATTGGGCGTTTATGATTAGGCGTTCTAATCTTTATTCGATTTGGGTTACGTTGTATTACAACTTAACTTAATATCTATAAAGTAAGATTGTTGAAGTCCATAAACATTGGGTATTGAAAAATTACATTATAGAGCGACTAAGTCAGTTAATTTTTCTTGCCAACGGAAAATGATAGCGGCAATACACGATTTGTACAATACAAATTTTGCTTACTCATACGGGAAGCGAAAAATAACGATAAATGTTTTATGCCATTTGCAAAGGGCGGAAAATAGAGTATCTAATTTAAAATAGGGCAACTAAAGACTGTATCGTTTAGTATAGGTACAACTTTACGTTGTAGTCTTTCTTTCCTAAGGTATTTTTTAGATTAATTTGTAGATGTAGTGCAAAATGATTTTCCTTCGGGAAAACTCGGATCTCAATCGGAATACGATGGCACCCGAACTGTCAATCAATGATTGTATTAAATGAGTGACGTTTTCATGTCCATTAAAATGGAACTTTATTGTTTAGTGTCAAATGACAAAGTGACAAATGACAGCATTTCTCATTTGACACTAAACAATAAAGTTCCATTTTAATGGACATGAAAACGTCACTCATTTTTTTTTTTTTTTTTTGGTGTCTACTCTATAGGAGTCTCGCGAGTGATAATAATAAGTAGTTAATTATTTGAATGTTTACTCTTAGGACGCCTTAATCGCAGTCTTACTCGTCTTCCCATACCGTTTTAGATAAAATTATCTACTGTTTATTTTTTATTATTTAATTACCCTTGATTCAAGTTCTATTTACATTTAAAGTTTCTGGTAGTTATAATTCATTTCATTAATAATATTAGTCACAAATGGCGGTTGTAACTTGATTGTGGAACCCCCGTACCTTGCTGATCTGCTGTATGAGCTCATCCTTGGTGGTGCGAAAGTTCTGGTCCTCGACCGTGGGCTCGGAGGGCGGGTTCGGCGACAGCACCTCCACGGTATTGTAGTTGTTCACCGGCTCCTAGAACCAAATAGACAGGTGGATTAAGACAATGGTCATCATATACATCAATTATCAAGGGAGAATCTCAAACAATTTGGCCTAGTCTTAAAATAAGCTTTAGGCTTGTACAGTAAAGATATGTTTACATTATTGGACCATATTCCACTGAAATAATAGTTTCAAAAATAAAAACGTATCTTTGACGTTAACTGTACTATGGGCACTATGCAACGATTAACATACTCGTATGGATTGTACGGCGACGCTAAAATCGTGTAGTCAAAAAATATACAAACTGAGCTCCAGGCGATAACTTTTCTCACCCCTTAAATGTAGTCCGATTTCCACGATTTTTGAATATGTTGTAGCTGTTATGAAAATCTAGGTTTGAACATTTCCATTTCTTTTATTTGTTCAAAGAACTGTATTCTTGAAAACGAAGCGTCTAACGGCGAACTAGGTCCGTATAGTTTTTCATAATATCTACCTACAACATATCGCACTTTTGCGACAAAACTGTGAAAACTTATTTTGTCGCTAAGGTGCGATATTCTAAATTGGTAAAAATCTGACTAGATTTAAGGGGAGAAAAACGTTATCATCGCATTTCATATGAAAATTATTCGCTTCACAATCCTCTTAAGCCAAAATATTTGCAAACTGCGCCTTCGATACACTAGCTTCCAGCTAATATTAAAAAGCTGAGAGCGATTTAAGGCACTACGACCGGGATTCCAGTTTGACGCAATATAGTGTACAGCTTTTACTTGGGCTTTGGTCAATTTTAGTGAATTCCTAAATGTAGCTACACCAGCAACCTTTGTCGAGTATTGAACCCTTTAAAAATATTATTTTACTGCTATGCTTTGTGATTATTTCAATCAAATATGACAGTGAGTACATATAATTTTAACGAATGGTTTGTCAAATGTCAGTAACTTATACCACCCAGCGTTGTATAAGGTAAAGAATCGTAAAATTTTACATTGGTTAAGAAACCATAAATGTGCCCCAAATGAGACATGAAACTTAAAAAAAAAAGAATTTCGCTGTATATGCCTGAGGCTAGCCTCAATTGTCTACTTATAGACTTAAATTTTTATTAGATATTTCATATTGAGAGTCCGTTGACCTTTTCAACCTACAAATTTTAAAATAAACGGTCGAGATAATTAGGACGTTTAAAGAAATTAAATTAGTAGGCATTTGAATTCTACGGCATTCAATATATTATAACAATCGGGTCTCAGCTCGAATGTTCTTCGTCGGCGATCAACATGATCAATATCAATTGAATTTTTACTTGTCTGTGACAGCGCCCGCTTTAACACATGCGCGGTGATGTGCTAGGTTTTGGCGCCATTCATTCATGTATGAGAGTAGATGAAGTAGTGTATGAAACTGCACTGCCTAGCGCTCGGTTCTTAAACATACACTCGTGTTTTAATACCCCTCATTATGCAACAATTTCATAAACTACTATTCTTCTTTGACCTCAGATTATAATTATTTCCCTTAAAAGAAGTGAAAAAGGGTCGTGAGGAGCATTGACTCGAGCATTAATTAAAATAATTAAATTTGTACTTATACATAGCCGAGCCCGGGTGTCGTTGTTAGGGAGACTTTTGTAATTAATTATAGATGTTTAACATTATACCATAACACAGCTTGTAATAATGTATGTAATTGATTAATTATTACAATTATTAAGATGTGGTTTAGTCAGTTACGCCTGAATACTAATTAAAATGATAATTAATTACACCTGAACACCGCAACACAAAGAGCGGCACCTTCGTAGAAGGGTGCAGGGCGCGTAGCGGAAGACCACACTCGCGAGCGATATACCTAATGCCTAACCGTTCACTGAGTGACCAGAGGACTTATTGCCTAACGCACTCGCAATCGCAATCGTTTTCATTTTGACAGTTCGGAGGCGCGTCTGCATACAAAATATAAACAATTGTTCCACTTTGAAGCCGATTGCGAGTGCGTTAGGCACTAGGTGCACAGGCCATGAATGGTTATGAAATAATGATAGGTATAGGTAAAAAGCATAAAGCCCACTTGCGTGTATTTGTGTACAAAACTAATGCGGGAACAAAATATAGATGTCGAACAGTCTATGCAGATGTGTTGTACAACTAAATAGAAAAGGGGCTTTACTTAAGTCGTTTACCTATACCAACATACGTGGAGTTGGCCGTTCAAGAAATGTCTAATCTAAATCGGTTACACGTGGACATCATCATTTTTCCTGTTATTCAAATTCGGAGGATCATGGCCGCCTTCCACTGCGAGCGGAGCGGGCCCTGTACAGACTCGGTTTGCCTTACATTAATAACGGTGCCTTCAAGTGTTTTCACTGCGAGGCAACCTCTTAGGCCCGTATTAATAAACTAATCCCAACTCTAATTCTCGTCTTGAGATGCGTCAAAAATGACAGTGTTCTATGGTTTGACGTATACTTTGGCGTATTTTGTGACGGGCATCTCAGCCAAGATGAGTTTATTAATACGGGCCTTAAAGTCACAAGTTCAGACGGAATCCGTACGGCGCGCGAATCGCTCGTAGTGGAAGGCGGGCATAACTATTCAGAGTTTTGGAAGCTATAGCGTATGTATCCGAAGTTCTCGCACAGCCTCTCTGGGCCAATCCGAACGCAACCTGTGGTTTCCTCTACCCACATACGCACAGTACAATTTTTCCGGAATTTGTCATCGCTATTTTTAATGCTATAGTCAAATCTTTTAGGCTTAAAAACAGCTTATATCCTTTTCTACTTTCTCAGTACAAATCCCATCAGTTCGTTTCTCTAAAATAATTAATAAGCAATAACCGAAACAAAATGCATTCGTAGTTAAGTTATATTAGGATCAAGGGTTCTTTTGAAAGATCCACAATGATATACAATAATTTCGTTACCTGATTGATATTGCAATCATTGATTATTATGACAACAATCTTTATCGACCTTCAAGTATATTTACCCGGCCCTAATGACATAATGATTAAATTAGCATTGTCGGAGGTCACCATGTCCTACCCTATCAATGTCATTGTCACCAAATGAGGTACAATTGGGTAGGTATTTAATAATTCGAAGGTCGTACATTGTATTTGACGTAATGCTGTTACGACATGTCAACATTGTGTGAAAGCCGAGAGATCATAACGAACTTGACGAGTTTTTATTAACCGATCGCGCTAACTGATGCTCTACAGTGGGTGAAACGTTGTTTAGAAACCAGCCCATTCATTCAAGTAACTAACCATGAGTTACGGCTTACGGAAGACATAAGGAAATCAGAACAGCCATTGTAGCTTTAGTCAATAAAGGCAAACGAGTAGATGGGTACCCTGATGGAAAGGACAACCGAGCCACAGCAACTCATAAAGGAACTCTCTTTATATGCCGTGTTTAAGGGTGGTTTTAGTGTCGCACTGATCGTCGGCGTCGAGAGGTGGGTGATAACCAAAAAGTTTTGCGACGAAAAGTATGCTTTCAATGGCATGACAAATTTCCGTCGCACAACGGAAACATTTCATAGACAATGGAATTGCGTGAGTTAGCATGGTCAACTTTTTGGACCTTACCCAGGTAGGGGCGTGGCTTAACGACGGGGACGCGCGGCGCGCACGGCCGCGTACGCGTGATCGCTCAGCTTTCAAGCGTTATTCTATAACAATCATACATATTGGCCTATCAGCACCGATGGACAGCACTAAAATCAGTCTAAAGAAGGACATGTCGAAACGCTGAGGACACACCGAGGAAGCCAGTTAGTTTCATGCTTTAAAGTAACAGGATGAAATGACCCCTTTGGAAGCTTAGCTTGGAGGTTTAGATTTTTCATCTGAGAATGATAAAAGAAATTACGCTATTCCTAGTGTGTCATGACAGTGAGGTTACATGGTGTAAAGTCATAAGGCATGCAGTATTGGTGAAAATTCATCATCTCAGCAGAGGCTGTCCTAATAATAAGTATAATTATTTTCTCAAAAGGTTAATATTAAACTTTCGCACCCACTTTAAAATGATGCCTAAAGAAATTCTGAACGACACTTCATAAAGGAATACAACACTGCGAGTATTCTCTAACAAAATAAATTAACTCTCGAGCTCGAAGGAATAGTTGAAAACTTTTAGAGGATGTCACGCGACGCGACGAGAAAACAGGGGAATGAATCTGGCGATTTAAGAAAGTTCCTTTTTTTAAACAACTTGTTTGTAGAGACATCTCTTCGGATGGAGATTGATGGTTTGGCAAGAAAACAGGGACACCATACTTAGGATTTTATACACTTCTTTAAATTGGTTTTCAAAAAACGTTAAGAGGATTGTGAAGCGCCGCTAAAATCGCGTAGCTGTCAAAAAATTCCATACAAATTTAATTTAATATTTATGTAGGTCTAGGTTAGGTCGGGGTAAAACCGGAAAGGTTAAGTATCGTTTTAATAAGCGTTCGGAAAATTTACTAAAATATCCAGGGCTCGAGAAAACTTAACTCACCCTAGTATCGACCCTAAGCGGCTGATGATGCAAGGCCGAAACAGGTCGCTCTGCCGTGAGTCGGATCTTCTTGAAGGGCGGCGGGTCCGCGGGGGGCGGGTGGTGCGCGGGGGGCGCGGGCGGCGGCAGATACGCCGTGCCCAGCAGGGACATGCGGGTGCTGGGCGCGCGGTATTCGCCAACGGCGCCCCCGCCTCGTCCATAGCTGCTGTCCCTGAAAATTATACAAATACCATTTAAAATCTATAGGAAATAGTCGCGACGTTTACTAATATTACCTGACCGGATCACCAAGCATTAATTTCATTATTTATTGTATTATGCCTGGGTGATACAGTAAAGTGATCTCAGTGCTAAATGAACATAAACCATTGGCACCCGTGAACTACTTGACCGTCCAACACGCACGAAATTTCTGCAACTGAACCCTGTTGATACTATCATTAATACAATCAAACGTGTTTTTTTGGACAATGGACTATCAAGTAGGTAAAAAAGTCCCACTTATACTCCCCTCTTATTTCAAATCCAAACAAGTTCGACCCTAAATCGTGTTGTTTTGTTCCCTGCAAATCCTTTACACATGTAATGCAGGGTCTGCCAAAGGACCCCGGACCTAAAGTATGGAAAATGTGGTTTCAGTTAAATATCCTGTGATTTTGATATGTTATAGTATGGAAAGTCCTGAACAAAAGTCTCTAGGGGTGCTACCACTGTTTCCAAGTCCTTTTCAGAGTTTCGACAGATTTTGTACCAGATAACAAAAACTATAAACAATGGATGAAATGAAAGAAAAATAGCGTTACAGGTTAAATCTTATCAATCGATATTTACATATTTATAGAATACACATGTACCGAATCACATATTTTACAAATGTACACTTTTAACTTAGTTTAGGTAATACATTTAACTTGCATTTCTATTCGCACAGTCCAGTATGTAATTTAATAATGCTGTACTCGGGTATTAATCGGGTATAATAATAGGCCAGGATTGGCTCTTCTTCCGGAGTTTCGTTTTTGAGTTCGATGAACTAAATGAGCATGGCCTAATACGTATGAGAATACGCTCGAGGTTCCGAAACGCAGTTAAACATCAGTTATGGATAGCGTTCCAAAACGAAACTCCGGAAGAAGAGCCAATCCTGGCCTATTATTGTATGTGCAAAACTGGGGCCAGAACTATAGGTTGTTGTGCTCACGTTGCCAGTGTCGTATGGTACCTTGGTTATGCACGACATCCACAAGACGTGAAATACCCGAGTACAGCATTATTAAATTACATACTGGACTAAGCGAATAGAAATACAAGTTAAATGTATAACCTTAACTAAGTTAAAAGTGTACATTTGTAAAATATGTGATTCGGTAGGTACATGTGTATTCTATAAAGATGTAAATATAGATTGATTGATTTAACCTGTAACGCTATTTTTCTTTCATTTCATCCATTGTTTATAGTTTTTGTTATCTGGTACAAAATCTGTCGAAACTCTGAAAAGGACTTGGAAACAGTGGTAGCACCCCTAGAGACTTTTGTTCAGGACTTTCCATACTATAACATATCAAAATCTCAGGATATTTAACTGAAACCACATTTTCCATACTTTAGGTCCGGGGTCCAATGCAGGGTTCCAAACACAAAACCGGCGAAAAAGCTCATCCATTTATTTGATCGAATCAATTGGTTAAATTTGACAATATCTATGTAATCCTTTACGTCAAACATAAATGCAATTCATAATATATGACAGGAAATGGTTTCCGATCTAAAGATTTGTTCGCACACTAGTGAGTTGAAAAATGTAACCTGTTTATTGAGTCCAACCACGACTTAACCCGTTAAGATCTTGTGAGATATACTCTAATTTAAAACGTGTGGGAGAACGGGAGTACGTCATGCAAGAATTGTCAACATATGCGATTTGAACGCACTCGTACGACAAGATTTCGCCCGCTTCGTAAATACCTCGATCTGACGATCTTTAAAGCATTTCGAATCTATCAAAGCATTTACGGGAGATTAGCGTTAACTTTCCTCATACGAGTATCCCGATTATTCCCGATCTCGATAGACTTAAAGCAGAGAACTTGTAAACAGCTTAGAATACATTGAGACAGTTTCCTATTCTGAATCTGACCAAGGAGATCCCTCTCGCACTCAGTTCATGACAAAACTGTGAAAAAGGGATAAGTAGGGAAAATGTTATACGTAATAAGTATATTGAATCCACGGCGGCGCACTATTCTGCTGAATTTTGGAGATTGACTTCTTCTATTACAGTGAGCATTTTATTATGGATATAACTACGACCGGAAAACCAGACACGATATGATCAGACTGTTCTATAATGCAGAACAAGACTGACTGAACTGAACTGTTGGACTTGTTAATCTAACTGTCTGCACAGTTACGGAAACCTGAAATCCGGTCGGTCAAGTGGTTGACGTTCATTCAGTCAGACCAGTCAAGACATCAAAGGAATCCTGTTTTTCATATTGCAATACACTTACAAATATTTAAGCTGTCCTTGTATTATGTACCTACTCGACGAGTAGGTAAGTTTCATGTAATTATTGTACTTTAGAAAATCGACATTTGTATTCAAAACTACAACAATCAATGCACATTAGCATTAAACTAATTTAAATAATTGACAATGTTCATCAGTGTGGGATGGTACCTTATTACGTTTAAGTCGTAACAAACGAATTATTTGATAAAAAGTTTAATTACACAACTAATTACCACAATTACTCACATAAATAACATACGTAATTGTTAAAAATAGTTGGACTAAGGAAAATACCATAAACACAGACAACGTCCTCGCGAACAACTACGGCGATTAAAATAATGGAAATGAATCATCAAATACAACCCAGACCGGAGACTAATTTGTTCAGAATTAATTATGTGTTCGTCAACAGTGAATAAATCTGTATAAATTACTTATAGGTACAAGAGACTTGTTACATCAAAGTGCTTTAATTTTTCATAAGGATTCCTATATAATTAGCCCTCATTTTGTAAAGAAACCATTTCCATTATGGATTTTAATTGTCAAGTGGGGTCACGTACGATAGGTATCGAACAGAATAAGAAATAAATTGCGATTGGCTTCCTGCGAAATGGTTGTAACTTGTAAAGGAGTACAAACTTTAAAGCATTTACTGCCGGCAACGCCCTAGTATTTTAGCGTTTTGGTGACTTTCGCCCCGTGCCTTGAATGGGTATGTGCGTTTTTACAATATGCGAGCTTGCCACCCGCCTCATCAGATCAGATCAGAGTCAACCAATTTGATTGCCTCGTCCTGCAACATCCAACTGCACGGGATCGATATTTATGAAAAAAATACGATAAAGTTATCAATAACATTCACTGCCAGCAACGCGTTCACCCGGCTTTTATCCAGTGCCTTAAGGACGTTCTTACAGTATGCGAGTTTTGTACCTATAAAATAAAAGATGCAGCACCTGGCGAAAGTTCGAAATACAATGCCGTGAGGTAATGCGTTAAAAACCAGATTATATCTTGAGGAACATTTTAAATTCTTGCTCGCTTGGTATTGACCGAATGATTTAGAAACAACTAAAAACCTTAATTTACATAAATAATATTGAACATACGTTCCCATTCCCATTTACGCAACAGCAACAGTACGTAAATTCTGAATATGTACAACTTGTGAGAGTTCGTAAAAATACATTTTTTTAAATTAATTCCCATCTCAAACCGTCTCAAACACAATTCACAAAGAGACGTCAAATCGCCGTCAAGTCAAATTGACATGGACCTTTTTTTAATTTAACTAGCGCTGCCTGTTATATTATGCATTAAAAAAAGATCTAGTGACAAATGATGGAGTACAATTATACCTAGGTATATTTTTACGATACAAATAGATAATTAAAAAAAATTAAAGATAACGAAATCAGAACTTAAATGGAAAGGAAATTAAGTTACTTAATTAAAAGAAGCAGTAAATTAACTGTAACAATACGAGCTCGTAATTCACGCTCCTGCTTTTGACATTTGACAGATAACGCGCGGGAAATGAAGAGCGGGAAAGGCCAAGGTTGCGCGGGCTACCAACCGCGCGGAACGTAAGGAGGCATTCAAGTATATTTTTTACTTTTTGTTCTCATTCAGCCGTGTCGATGCCGCATTCTAAACACATGTGCTTACGTTATAAATGCCACTTGAATAGATAGCGCTTGCATCATCGTGAATGTATGTTAACAATGAGGACGATTCATTGTTGCATTTATTATCAAACCATGATATAAACAAAATAAGTGACAATAAGTACTTCTGATGATAAGGAAAAAGGTGTGGAAAGTAAAGTAAGTAATTCAATCTAAATCATATCGGAACTTTATCGGAATAATGTTAAGTACATTAGATGATAGGAATTCGTTAACAATGCGTTGTTTATAAAAGTCTTAAGATAGGAATAGAAAAACAATAACATCCTTAAATAAAGAAGTAGATACTAGTTTTTTTAATATTTAATACATTGATCAAACGAACACAATGTATTTCTTATGTCATGCACAGACTGAGACTCCGTCTGTTATTAAATTTAATTACTTAGATCTACTTGGTAATAAAGAGATAATAAAATCCGTACAAATGTTATGGCCGGGTATCACGTGCAGAGCGTACTAGCAATTTATTTGTAACCGTACGCGAAAATAACAACTTGTGCCAAGTTTACAACGTTTTATTTTTACATTCTTACGTGTAACGGAAATAGCTTGCAAATGATAGCTATCTGTAATATACAGTGTGTCCCTGTATAAAGTGCACAAACGAATAGGAATGAAACAATATAGATCCAATATCACCAAAAAAAATAATGGTTTAATTTTTTGTTAAAGATCCTATCGGAACGAACACATACTTAACGATACAATATATTTGACCGCTTATCAAAAATGTCGTGTTTGCATTAGACACTTTTTTTTTTATTAAGCACAATGAGTTCACAAATAATTTTAGTTCATAATAACATAAGGTAAACGGACATACTTTAATTTTGAAAAAATATATATTTATGTGGGATTAAAAAACGTTTATTTTGTCTCAATAGACTTCATATGAGGCGAGATATTACTTACCTACAACTTTGTTCTGATAGGATACACAGCAAACAATGTTTTTTTTATCTTAAAAAATAAAATAATCTCACCAATTCTTTTTACTTTTTTTTTTGTTGGTGATATTGCTTTTAGTTTCATCCCTACTCTGACGTTCTTTGCAAAAACGCAGTATAATTAAGATAGACCTCCTGTAGTAATATCAACTTAATTTGGTGATTGAATTTAAATACTGCATATTGGCTTAGGGTTAGGAGGGCAGGGCAGGGCAGTAGTTTGTGCACTTTATCCAGTTCACACTGTACTTACTTATATAAGAACGCAGTTTAATACAACTTTGATTTAACCGTGTTAAGGGATCGCGTTCCTATTTTCATACAGAGTATAGATTAAATAAGTAGGGACTTATTGACACAAATTTCACGTGAATCGCTAAATGACTATGAAGTTCTGTGAAAAGCTTTCTCATAACATTACAAAACAACCATGCAATTTGGCGCCAATGTTAAAGGCGTCGGTGACGTGAAGTCGTGAATATGTATACTCATTTGACCGTATTTACATTACGTAGCACACCAACATAGAAAGTTGGCGCCAAACCAGAATCACAGACTGTCAAAACGGACATTTCCGCTCTGATAAAATCTTGAAGGTATTTCTAACGAAACCCATCCTTATTTTGTTTACGATAATGATCTATTGCCAAATAAACATGGTAATTAATTGACTAAATGTATTTAAGACGGTACTTGTTATGGCACCCTAATTAGCGCCTGTTACATTTAGAGGTACAGACAAAGTGATTTTGTTTCACAAACAACTATAGACAAAATCATAAAAAGTAGCAACTATGAAAGAACGTTATCATGGTAATTTAAATACAATTCTCAGAACACAGGGTGAAATCTAAACCCGTGGATCGCATTAAGTAATGTATTTCACACAATCTAGTGTTATCTTTCACAGCAAAAACATTTCTCAGGCTTCTACATTGTTCTGATTCAGCTCAGATGACGGCACTTAGTTCACCAGTTCACCTCGCCGCCACCACGCTAATTAATGAGGTTCGAATAAATCGTCGGTCTCTAAAGCGGATACCTACAGAAGTGGAAACACTGGCAACAGAATTAATTCCCAAAAAAAATACACACTTACCCCCTTACTTATCATCATCACTACATAGTATAAAACAAAGTCGCTTCCCGCTGTCTGTCCATATGTATACTTAGATCTTTAAAACTACGCAACGGATTTTGATACGGTTTTTTTTAATAGATAGAGTGATTCAAGAGGAAGGTTTTTGAGTTTTTGTGTATAATAAACTCTGTTTTATGTTACGGGTGTTACAGAAAACTCACATAAACCGAAGCGAAGCGAGGGCGGGTCGCTAGTAATACTTATAAACGTGGAATAAGCTTGGAATAGTTTATGTCATGCTCTGTCAGATGCAAATGTCACAATTACAGATGAGGACAAAGCATGTCATAAACTATTCCAAGCTTATTCCACGTTTATAAGTAAGGGGGATAGTTACTTAAACATTATCCAAGAATAATATTCATCTTAAAAAAATATGTTTATTAACCGTACCGAATCGGGTTTAGTTTAAATGTGTCTTTTGGTTCAAACCTTAAAGGTTAATGTTGGTCAACAAATTTCAAAGATGGTTTTTGAATGACAATACACATTGTTAAAATATTGCTGATCCCAATTGTCAGCTGTGCCGCTAATATGCTATGATTATTTTGTACAGTATATATTTAAGTTAGCTTTTGTATGCAGAGAGCGACCTGGTGATTGATCCTTCGACACGGTATGTGGAGATTACTTGCAGTATTCTCTTACGCATTTGTGCCGGCGACCTGATATTGACATTTATCACCGCATGATTCTAGCCCACGGGTGATCTATGACTCACAGTAATCAAACTACCCAATGTTATACCGCAATCACGTGCAGAATGTGTTCTAAGATTTGCACCACATTAACCGGGCACATATCATAATCCCGAAAGTTCATAATATCGAATGGAATGGTGGTGATGGTGTCGAATGACTTGTCGATGAAATGAAAATACTTGAAACGATGTCTTTGAAATAATATTCGATTAAAAGTCTGTCGGCAATTCAATGGTAAACCGGGTTCTATACAATGGCCTTTTAAAAAATGCTGAAAAGTTTATGGTTTCAGAAAAAAGAACCATTCGATATTATGAACTTTCGGGATTATGATACGTGCCCGGTTAATGTGGTGCAAATCTTAGAACACATTCTGCACGTGATTGCGGTATAACATTGGGTAGTTTGATTACTCCCAAGTAACACGTAGGCGCTAAGAAAAGAGTTATAGGAACTCTATAAGAGCGCTAACTAGATCCTAAGGCTATAAATAAGTGTTACGATTTGGAGTTAGAGCGCGCTATAACTCTCCTATACCCCCGAATTGGGCACACTTTTTAATCACCTTAGGTTCTTTAAGGGCGGTAAAGCAGAGTTAAGGAATGGAATGAGAGGTATAATAGAGCTATAAGAGAGCTATAATAGCGATAACTGGAACTACAAGGGATAGAAAGGTGGTAAATAGGAGAAAACGAACTCCTTTAGTGGTACAATAGAGTGAAATAACGCTCATTAACTCTTTAGGTGCTAAGAAGGCTGCAAATAAGTGAATACTAACTCCTTAAGCGGTACAGTAGAACTACGATGTCGCTCACTATATCTTTAAGTGTTAAGAGGGTGGCAAATAGGTGATTATTAACGCTTTCAGTTCTAGTATAGATCCACAAAGGTTATAAAAAACGGCCTCAGGTTCTAAGAGATTTTTAACATCTAATAAGATCAGGTACTTTTTTTATTTCGTCAACATTACTTAATATGTCAATATTGTCGGATCCATCACGAATGGCGTATTTGTAAAAGTGATCTGGTGAAAGTGATATATACCAACGAGGACTTTTTACTGCGAAAGCAAGTACACTGTGAATAAGCATATGTATTATTAACAAATAATTTAAGCGCCCTGTGTCTGTTCTCTATTTATTGAGAAGAATATTTTACTAAATATGGAGTGACATTAAACTTTTAGAATAATCTAATAAAACGTTATCTATACTGTTTTTGAGGTATCGTGCAACTAGTATTACAACACAATAAAGCAAAATACTTAAATTAAACCGTGTTTCCTTTTGTTTTTCTAACCTTGATCAGATCAATTCGTAACCTAAACAATATGGTGATCAAATAAGGGGTATTAAGCTCTATTACTCTACCTAAAGGTATACAGAAGTGACATTAAGCACTAGAAGTTCTATAATAGCGAAAAATATTTCTACTATATGGCTTTAAGTAATACAAGAGAGGTTTGTACCTCTTTAGGCATTTGGTGCTATAAAAAAGTTTATGAGCACCGTTGTAGAGCTTATAGAGGTAATTAATGCTTTTGTGCAACTCTTGGTTCTTGTCGAGAGCTTATTATCACTTGTATAGCACTTTAGGAGGTTGTAGTCAATTATTACTTCTTATTTAGATCTTATAGTGGTAAAATTCACTTAAAGCTATAACACAAGATGCTTTGCCCGTATTGTAGAGTTAGTCGCTGCTCTATGTCTTAAGCCTTTAAGCTCGCCCTTATAAATCTGTTGTATAACTTTAAGTGATAGATTTTGCTTATCTACGCTCTTATGTCGCCAAAAGTTATAAATGTTGCTGCTATAGAACCTTAATAACTCGTTAAGTTCTAAAACAAGCTCTAATTGACACCTAAATGTTTGTTGGGCTGTGAGGGTTTACCATTGAATTGCCGACAGACTTTTAATCGAATATTATTTCAAAGACATCGTTTCAAGTATTTTCATTTCATCGACAAGTCATTGCGTCGAGGACTCAATACTAGGTAATTTGAAACGAGGTCTTTTAATTGGTAGTTTACTTATTTCAATAGAATTCATGTCATGACTAATCATTTCGGTTTTTTTTAATTGTTTTTTTTTTACTTGTAATAATATTTATTCCGCATAACATTATTTCAATTGGTAATATTTTGCTATCAAAACTAAACAGTAATGTGTCATGCTTTTCTGTCAACAGTTCATTTTCTTGGGGGTCGTAGTTCTAACCTAACCTAACCCGCTTCTGTCAACAGTTCGTTTTCTTGGGGGTCGCAGTTCTAACCTAACCTAACCCACTTCTGTCAACAGTTCGTTTTCTTGGGGGTCGCAGTTCTAACCTAACCTAACCCACTTCTGTCAACAGTTCGTTTTCTTGGGGGGTCGCAGTTCTAACCTAACCTAACCCACTTCTGTCCACAGTTCGTTTTCTTGGTGGTCGCAGTTCTAACCTAACCTACTTTGAAAGCCTCGTACTTCTATTTCTTGATATACTTAACTAGTTATGCAATAATATTATTAATTTAATATTATCAATGATTCTTAGTTTTATTATACATATTTGTTTGACACACTACATAATTTGAAGATTGTATAAATGTGCAATAGGGCATATAAAATTGTATTCAAGTAATACGTCGAAGAAATGAATTGCAATGTTTTGTAGTTGTACCAATTAAGATAATTTGAAACAAATCAGCGATTAAGTAGTATTCGTTGATTAGTATTTCCACGTAGTAAGATAAATTTAAATAAATAGTAGTTGAAATAAAATAACGCCAAACAATATTACTAGTACTAATGTTTCGATGAATCGTTGTCGATGAAATAATATTCGATGAAAAGGTTGTCGGCAAAACAAGGGTACACCATAGAACCCATTAGGTTAGGTTAGGTTTGTTTTATAACAATCCTGAAAAGTTTATGGTTTCAGAAAAAAGAACCATTCGATATTATGAACTTTTGGGATTATGATACGTGCCCCATTAACCGCTCATGGGCTCAGCCAAGTTGCATTCTACGAAAGATGACGACTAGGAATCTGTTAAAATGTATGGAAATCGCATTTCCTTTGATATTTGCAGTCATTAACGTTTACAAAAAGCACCTTGATTTTTTATTACCGTTGTCCTTTTCATAACGCCTAGCTGATAAATAAATGAGGAAGACGAAAATATTGAGAATTATGAAAATAATACCGCGCATAAGGCCGCTCCCTAGCTAGGGAGGTACGGTTTCCTGGTTTGAAAGTACGCACGAAGTAAAACAAGCGTTGGGTATAATCACTGCGCGTTAATTGCTAGTTGCCTAGTAACCCTTCCCGTTTCCGTGTTTTACTGCAGTTATACTAAAATCAGGGAGCGGCCCAACCAGCCGCACCTAAACCATTCAAATGGGAAACCAGAAACATAACCTAATCAGCTGCTTTGAATCTCTATTATGGTGAGTGCTACCAACCTGAAGGACAATGCAGCCGAGCCATACCCGGGCTGGTGCAACCGCAATGTGGGGTACTGCGGAGGGTAGGGCGCGGCGGGCGGCGCCCGGGGCTGCGGTGCCGCCACCACCGCCCCCGCGGCCGGCTTGCCGCCGAACGCCAGCGCGCCGTGCCCGTGCTCCGACTGCCCGGGCCTGGAGACAACACAAAACACATGTAAGTTCATGGGAATACAAGCATTGATGTATACTCGTAAAGGTAATCAACGGACTAAGTAACAATACGATAAGCCTTTATCCACGAATAACTTGTTTATTATTATTGCTTATTTATGAAAGGGTATACGTCCTTCCTCTAGGTTCAATCTCTGTACTAAATTTCATTAATGTCAGCTCAGAATTTTAAATGAATAGTATTAAAATCCTTTGATATCAATCGCATAAACATGACTGTCTGAATATCACCAAGATCCAAAAATATTCATATCTAGAACGTATCGAGAGTGAATCACAGGACCGGCGAAGCAACGACCGAATTGTTTGCCTATAATAGCTGCTACCTTATAGGTAGCCATAGCATAGCTATGACCAGAGATGGGCAAAATTTATTCGAATGACGAATAACGATTGAGAATAAAAAAATCATTCGCGAATAACGAATAAATTTTCCGAATGATTATTCTTATTCGTACATATGGCGAATAAATTATTCGCGAATAAATCATTCGATGAATAAATTATTCGCGAATAAATTGTATCACGAATAAATCATTCCCGAATAAAATACTACGAATAAATTATCCTTGTTTAAAAGTCAATCGCTATAAGATCGACAGGGGTATTAAATTAAATAAAGAAATGAAAAATATATAGTGGTTTTGTGTGGTCTTGTGATACCACATCACGGTTTTCACTCAAATCCGTGGAGTTTAACGAGCTATCCTTGCTGGACTGGATATTATCGTCATCGTCATTAACCTCACTCATTTTTTTGTTAAAGTAATACACAGACTTCAGAGATGCGACTGGTTTAGACCAAAGTATGCGAATGACTAATTTTTGTGAAATAATAATGAACACGGGTAAACAAACCGATAAGAAAATTGAGTTACGTGGTTATCTCGTTCATTCATATATCCATCTCTTTCTGGTTGGCTACCTGCGAGACAATCCCTAGACCCTAAAATATGCTCCAGTTGCATTTTAATGGTAAATTTGAAAGTGTACTATAATATTATTCGTGGTATTTATTCGAATAAAATAAAGAATAATTCATTTATTATTCGAAGAAGTGGTAGAATAATTTATTCGCGAATAAATTATTCGCGAATAAATTTATCGCGAATGATTGTTTATTCGAATGATTATTCAAATAAAAATTTATTCGAATAATGCCCATCTCTGGCTATGACTAACTGCTGACGCATCGAACACAGACCACTGCCTCTCGTTATTAACACATTCGTTGCCAGGGTCTCCTAGATGGGTTAATTTTGCATAGGGATTAGAAACCTGGCGCTTAATATGTTTATAGAAGAGGAATGGAGTAAAATATTAGATAAACATAATTCCTACGAGCATTAACAGCAGCCAAGCAAACAATACTGTTTACTAATAATACTTTCTTAGATTTAGGTTGCGATGACTACATACTGATGCATCTCATGTTGGGCTGGGCATAGTTTTCATTCAATAAGTTGAATAAAATGATGTTTTAAGTAAATATCACATATAAATGTAGAATATTGGTAACAACATTTGTGAGTTTAGCGTATGGTATCGTATCAATATCATGATTTGAATAAAATAAATTTGCACAAAAATTGGTCTCCCTCTATCCAATCTCAAGCGTGAAATTATTGCAGTAAAGGTTAAGGCCATGACACAAAACAAGGTTTTCGCAAACAATTTGAAGGCTAAGAAAGCAGCTTAGGATTTTATTAATTGATTCTAAACTAACGCTGGGTTGATCTTCGTTCCGTTTTCACTTTGTAGAAATGCCTGAGTCATTTCACTCGGACCCAGAACCGGTCTTATTAATTCAACGGCCCTTGACGCTATTAGACATCGGTATGAGGAAAAACACAGCGAGATTCGAAGAAACGTGGCTGAGTCCACGTATACAGGTATTATTTTAACAAAAAGTCAAAGATGTAAATAAAATTCAATTATTTATTTTATTAATAAACAGTAATGGCATGTACACATAGGGATTATGATTCTTAACTTCCTTAAATATTAGTTGATGGCGCATGGCGGTGTAATGAATTTAAAAAAAACCTACATAGTTTTAGTTATATACATCGGTAAAATGTAAGATTGCTGGATTAGGTACTTTAAAAAATAATTCTTCCTATTTCACATTAAATATAACAATTATTTAATAAATTTACATGAAATAATTCACAAAGTTCAACACAGTGAGTTGACATTGCCCTCGCAAGGGCGCCCTTGAGCTAATAATATCGATAGCGAAAGTCATACGAACTGAAGACGCACTTCGAACCAAAACCGACTCTCCAACCCGATATTAAAGCGCAAACCCAGGAAATACGGGACCAGTATATCCGGGACTTCAATTTAATAGTGAAAAGGGACTTTAATGCTTACATTTAAGGTTTTTTATTAAAGGGAGGGATAAAAGTTATTAGGTACATTCAACTTGCGGCTCTTGTGAGGCTTTAGTTAGACATTAATTTATTTTAAAGACAAACTACTTCGCAGGGTGGATTCGCGCTCGCGTAGAAGTAGTTTGTCGCTATTCCCTCGGGAACTGTTCAATTTTAAAGGGTAAAAAGTACCTACCATAAGTATATGGGGTTTAAGATACATGTGAGGTGTATAAAATCTAAGATAGCTAAATGCACTTATTTCAGTATGGATTTAGCTGTCTTGGATTCTAAACACCTCGTATTTATGTTCATTTAAAGCGTAACAAACACTCAAAACGGAGTTACTTTCGTGTTTATAATACAAGCACAATAGGTACTTTATGATGCTACATATGGGCAACATTTTCCATTGATTTTGGATCATGGGTTTTAAATGCCAATAAACATGACAATCGAATTAACCCTAAATTTTTGAATAATTTACATTCAATACAATGCTCAACCAATAATGTTTTCACATATTTAACAAGGCATTCAAATGTTTCCGTTTTCAAAATAAGAAAGAGATGCGTTCACGCATGACGCAATAAACGTATCCGGTAACTGTTTAATAACTTTAAAACATCAAAGGAAACACATCTTACGATACTAAATCAACTCGGACTACTGGAACTCTAACTGTACGGTCGGCCACTGGTGTACCAGTTTTGACAAGTTTCTGAGAGATATAATTATCGCTAAGGTTGACACTTGTCACTGTCATAATTTTAGGCAGACCACATTTTGGCCTTCTGTACCTGAAACGATACTACGTACAATTGTACAGCCATATCAATTGAAAGTTGAACCACTAGGCTACAAGCTACAAGCTATCATCATCTCAATTCGACATAACTTATGAAGTTGTGTTATCTTATGACTCAGTAGACTATATTATAAATATAAGCTAACTGAACTGAGCATTCACTCGCTTTGATTTGACCATATTTTTAGGTGATACCCAACGCTGTTCTTAACAACGCTGTTATAGCATAAATTGCAAGGTTCAGTTCACGTAAGATAAATAAAACATACTAATTCAATTTTCAAAGCAGTCAAACATTACCATTTATCTACCTATATATAATGGCACCATAAACAAGTCTAAAACGAAACTTAACAGAATCCTAAAGTAAGATATGTTTAGATAAGTTTGAACAGCGCGGATTCCAAATTCCCAGCGAAGTTCTGATTATTTCTTAACAACGTTACAAAGCGAAATAAACAGGAATAACTTTGAGGACTGATATGATTCTTCAAGTTTTATTCTAGTCGTTTCGAAGAATTTAAATTGATATTTGAAGTGGTCTTCATTTTTATCACGAAAACAACACTGCTTCTTTAACTGTCTGGTTACCGTTTCTAAAGTAACTCAGAACAAGACTTTAATGCTCAGTCTAAATAATTATCAAACAAAATCTGTATAAATACACACATCAAAACGTCTAAGGATCAAAAATATTCCTATAGTTCCCTACATTATTTTGTTATGTATCTCAACGCGATTTGTGAAATATTTTTGATATGTGCATGTAAAAAAAACTAATAATAAGTATACTTATCAGACATATTTGTATTCAGTTTAAAGAAATATCAGTTATAAATACTTCTGCTGTCATCAGAACAAATAGGAACAAATGAGAAGGTTCAGCAATTCCAGAAAAGAAGTAATAACTTGATTGTTGTTATTAGTGGTCATTTATAGTCTGCTCTCAAACATTACCTGTTTGATTGGTGCTTTAACACGCTTTAAGAGAATTAAGAATAAGAGTATCCAGTAAGTTGTACATAATGCGGACTTCTACGAAAAACATTTACGACGTACCTAGCGGAAACTGTTGTTTCCTCTTTCAATAAAGTTATTTGTTGAATGACTCTTAGTTGGTAAGCATTCCATCTAAACATTTGCATTATGATGCATTGTTTTTGCGTACACACTGATATCTTTGTGTACGAACAGGGACTGTGTGCCTCGAAACTTTGAAAGTACGTACTACCACAATTCCCTATGAAAATTTTATTCAACCTGAGATTGAGTGTTTGTGTTACAAAAAATAAACGAATAGCTGAATGAAAAGCAAGCTTTAAAAACCCGACTGCACTCATAATAATTGTCATTTTGCCACTAATTTTATTCCATTTTTAACAGTTTAGGTATCCTATGTCACCCGTGGTGGTGAAAGGATTCTAACAATATCACATACATCTAAATCGGCTCAGGCGTTAAATTATGACGGAATAAAGAATCGTACCTACATGATACATTCACGAACCCTGAAAACGTTACACTCCTTTTTTGGGCAGACGTGTAAAAATAACAAACATCACTAAAAACTACAAAAACTCGTAATTTTTTTACAAAAATTCGTCGGTGACTAGTTACTATTACTATCGCTCTAATTGGCAATTCGCCGCCATTCGCAGATAATATTTGCAACTTGCATGTCCATTGTAATCGTGTAGCTGCTTCGCCATCACAATTACCGAGTTCAACAATAGCACAATTTCCATGATCACAACGACAACACACCTGTGTCATGGACATCATGGCATACATATGTCATGATGTCCATGACAGGATGCATCAGCTTAAACTGTGTTTTTTTCCAGAAATCGTCGTTCTATCCATCAGTAACAGGAGTTCTATCCAGTAACAGTAGTTTTAGATGTCTAAAACTTTCCCGAGTCCCGAAGATAAGAATCTTAAGCAAACAATGCTTTCAGGATAGCTAGTAGAAGTTTTATTCTTGGGTTGATCAAGATAAAGGAGAAGTTGCCAGTAGCTCAGTACAAAGGTGTCTGGGTTTGAGGGAAACTTTAAAAGTAATGAAATGAAGACGTTGTATCCAGCCTTATCATCAACGAGTATCAAGAAATCGACAGATTTTTGCCGACTCTCATTCAATATTGCATTATATCATGTTTACACATTGATTTAAGATAAGTGAATGATACGGTTATTGATCATTTCGCAAAGACATCGCAGGATTCGCGGGCAACATCTAAAGGCTCATGAATAAAGTCATTTTTTCCGCAACATACCTACAATAGTCGTTACAGAAACACCACACACACTTGTTAAGCAGTAATTCCCGCTCAAAACATGACTCAACATGTTTTTTCATTGTATAGGTAGTTATTTCTGTCCCTTTACGACGTTAACATCCTCGTCAGCGTGGGAGGTGGCATTAATATTTAACTCCTTAACCCTGGCCTTAGAATTGTTATCTATCTTATGTTTCACATTATTATTATATTTGTTTGAATGCAATAGTGTTTTAACCGCCCGATGATGGTAGTGGTACGAGTTTTTGACCTTTGAACCCTCAAGTACAATTAGCGCTTGTATCAACTCGTTCATCGCTTGTTCATCTTTATCTCTATCCTTACAAGTCTCAAGGGTGAATTAATACAGTTTTTTACTAATTAGAAGAATAGTTCACGATGCTATGCTATTTGATTACTTCTCAACTTCTACCTGTAGTTAATGAAACACAAAGTTAAGAGAAAGGAGAACGATTACCGGCACACCAACAATTTGCCGCTAGGAAATTTGAAAAAAATACAAAGTAAACATCTAAGCAGTAGGCACTAAAAGCAGAATCGCAAATTAGAAATAATAAACCATCAAAAATATCGCCGAAGATTCCTGAATCAATAGCGGCAACCTTGAACGCTAATGGCATTGAAAATATTGAAATTTCTGAAGAGACCTGTGTACAATTCCGAAACGAATTCTGAAATAAAAACAGCAAAGAAACAATAACAGTATTGAAATCAGTTCTTTGGCTGGGAGAGCTTCAGAGTTTGACAAAGAGCATACTAAATTATAACGTTGGATTTTATTTATTGCAAGCAGAAGGCACACGAGCACACGGGCCACCCTGGTGTTGCCAACCATGAGAGCTAAGATGGAATGCCACAGCTACTAATTTCATCGGTTGTCTTATCCTCACACCGTAACACAATAATGCGAACATTGTTGCTTGGCGGTAAGTAAAACTTTAAGATGGTGGTAGCGTTCGGGAAAGACCTGCACAAGGTCCTACCACAACTAAAACTAAGATCGTAAAAGTACCGTGAAAATGTTTCCTTTTCTAGTAGTAGTAGTTCAACAGAATCTTAACTCAGTGCAACCTTAACCACGTGGCAGTCAACTAAACGATATAGTTCGCTGTCGTCATGTTTATTCCTCACTCACTCATTAAAGCGATAAAAGATGACCTATTATCGACGTGGGCGATAATCTAGAAACAAGGTCAATGTCAGACATGATTACGCGCAATGGCGCTTTAACTCCAGAATGAAAACTTGCACGATGTAAAACACGAGGCTGGGATATCTCGTTCACGTATTATTAACATTATTAATAAGTTAATTAAATTCAGCGCATAGAAACATTGTTAGGTGCCGATTGGTTGGAAGACTTGTAAGATCACCAAATTAAATTTTGGTAATCTTACAAGTCTTTGGCCAATCCGAGCGTACCCCGGATGTACCGTGACGCCCTCATTACTATTATTGTGTTTTCTAATAAACCAAAGTATTTTCTTGAAATTAGACGGTGCTTTTCTGTACTAGACAAATGAAAACAATAGTTTAATAACAATTGACCTTCGAGTTACCCACTTAACGGAAAAAAGTGCCCACCGATAGATCCCCAAAAGTTTGTTACGTACGAGTATCCCATAAATTGTATTTTTACTAGCGCTACAATAAAACATAGTCCAAGGAAATTCTTTAGTTATTACTGGACGTTCGACGTTTGCTCGGTACAGTCTTAACACTTAAAACTGGTTTTTATATTTGGACATTTAAAATTTCACCCAAATTAGGTGACATGCAAGGCTTAATCCTTTATAGACATATTGTCTGTCATCCTGATTCCTGGCATATGACTGAGAATGCAAATCCTCAAGAAGAATGGTCTTGCTGATTCAAAGTATTGGTCATTGCGTATACACTAATCGTATTGTCAATGGTGGCGTGTCGTCAGGTTCTTTGGTGCTACCGACAAATTGTGAAGCCCTATACCTACGTGTTATAATTTATTTAATTAGGTCCGTTGTTAAGACTGGATTCTTCGAAATTGCAACACAGATAGAATTGAATTGTGACATCGAGAACTATCACTATCATTCTTGCGTTGGGACTGGGAGTTATAAATTAAACTAGGACGACGGCTGTCACAAAGATTTCTAATTTAGTAACTCTGTTACAATGTCTCTTGCCGTTGGTAGAGTTACTAAGCAAAATTCCAATCGAAAAACAAATCACTATTCCTGAATTTCAACCTCCAGCGGCGACCTATTTTTACAAAACGCCAAAATACCGTTTGAATTTAAGTTTTTGAATAAAACAGGAAACGATTTGAATTCCGTTGGTTGGTTCGTTGGTCCGTTTTGGGGCCGGTAACGGTGTGCATGCAAAACGCTTTTATTTGCAACTAAATGCTACCGTTACTCCGCGGCTTGTAAAATAGAGCTGCGGTGATGTTGTCGACGAGTTAAATTTATAACAGACTTTAAAAAAACTTGGGTTCTCAATTCGGTTGTTAATCCGATTTGGAAAATTCTATTATTAAGTAACTCATAAACTCATACCAACTGTATAAAATAGAGCTGTTCTGGTTAGCAAATTTAGTGATATAGAGAGCAAGTAACTTTGATTCATCGTCGAACTAGGTAAAGTTACTACGTGCTTCAACAGCGAATGCATTAGAAATAGAGTGAAGAGAGCCAAATCGCATTTGTGTTTGTGTTCGATAGATCCCTAAAATTACAACTTCGTGGACGATCCCTTGATGTTCGAAAAGCATAAAGGATATTATTGTGCTGCTGATCCCTGTGATTAAGACAAATGACGCTACAATAAACATCATTAAGAAGAATAAGACCATCAGTGAAGAATCAATCGTTTTGTGACTTTTATCGAACATTCTGTCTTTCCGTTGACATGATAAGAAATCGTCTTCAAAGACTTTCGACTTTTCTGTGTCCCTTGTACAGTTAAGAAGATGGAGTCCAGTTTTCGTTGTTACTACTTTAATACAGTAAAGTTACATCTTTGACCCAAATACGAAAGCAATTAGGTAGCTGCCTACCTAAGACGGCCGTTCTAGCGACAGAAACACCTTGCAACTTGTTTCCCGGGTGCAGTAACGTCTTAAACAACTTGAGCTAGATACAGAATTTCTCGGAACTGCACTTGCGCTGCGCTCGTACCGTTCAAAAATAAATACAACCACTTTCCCGTGCTAATCTCGATTCAATGACGACTTAAAATAACCCCAACACACTCTAATAAGAGTCGTAGAGTTGAGTAATACAGTTTGAACTGTGAATGAAGTTAGTGGAGTTGCGTCGTTTCGCGCGGCGACGGGCGCATGCGTCACGGAATGGCGGCGCCGGGGGAAGGGTCATCGTGCTAACCGCGCTATGTATAGAACTGTTGATCGGATCTGTCCGTACGCTGTTGCCAGCCGCCCGAAGGTCATTTGATATGTCGAAAGTTTGAGTTACACGTTATCGCTCGACATGCGACAGCATGGTTTGACAAAATTAAATAATGAGTACAAGTAATGCAATGATGTACCTACCTACCTACGTAGGTATAATGATAACGATAAATAATATGAATGAAAGTAGGTATGAAAAATCGCGCTGCAGTTTTATAAAAAAATCATCGCAGATTCAAATACAAATGTACATGTAAGTATAATAATCTAAAAATACATAAGTAATTAATAATTATTAACTACATAGGTACGTTAGGTATTTGTTAAATAAGTAAATAATGAATATCGGAACAAAATGTTAAGGTACCTAGCATCTTAGACTAAGATTTTATGAATTCAGATAAAGCATTCTGCTTAGCAAGATCTGGCATCAAACCTGCCTCTACCTTCCGTGCCAAACTAATATTAAACCCCTTGGAGCTTTATTGGAAAGAAGTGGTCTCTGCCTACCCCTCTGGGAAACAGGCGTGATTTAATGTATGTATGTATGTAGATTGTAGAGCTTTATTGACAACTCTCAAGTGTATGGTCTAATAGGTACGATCTAACGTTGGATCGGACGATAACCTGTATCTCACTATGATCTCAATACAAATGGCCAAGTATAAACAGTAAATAATCTAATAAATACAATTATCGCTTGACACGCCAACGTGCGCATTACACGTGTAACTACCTATACTGCGGATGTGCGACTTACGCTGATTGCATCATTCGCACAAACAATGTGACTCAGACGCCATTAGTTAGCCTTAATTATTGATAATAACTACGAAGTCTGATAAGATGTTGAAGTTAAAACTGCGCCAAGCAAGACCATACGCCGATCGTCCAGTGGCGCCCTCGTTACTATTAAGGTCAACTGGGGCAAAGGCAAAGGCGACTATGGGATCAATGAGTCTTTGAAACATTTTAAAGAAACACGTTTTAAAATTACTTTCGCCCCCTTTTATAGAAATTATAGTGCTTTGGGTGCCAGCCAACTACTGTAGAAAAACGCATAGGTAGGTACACAGATTTAAAAATCGCTTGAAACTTACCTCTTCGGTAGATAGACGCATTTGCCCCGTTCGACACTATCGTGTTAATCAAAAAGTTACGAATTGTTTGTAATATGAGTTACCTACGTATCTATCTGTAAGTAGTTGTTTCTAAAGAATTCATATATATAAAAACGCTTCGTTTAATTCATAAACCAAAAATGCTGCAAAAACCGTAGGTACTTATTTCGTTCCCTGAGAAAACCTAAGTCGCATTTATAGAGTTCAAAACTAAAGTAAAATTTTGCTTTTAACAAACGTTTTCTTTTCAACGTAACTCGTAATCGACATCATCTTTATAAATACACTTTCATTGCCAGGAACCCGGTCACCGAGTCCATTTCGACGATTGGGGTTTGGGGCTTCCATGTCGTCGCTTACGCCCTAAATGACTCATCAAAAGCCAAGCTTGTAGGATTCTGACTCTATAAAAATATGTACCTATACCACCTATAGCATTTTAGTCGTGTTAGGTACTAACGGTATACCCCGTGTGATTAGGACTGTATTGATTTAGGGTGAACGAACCAAGTATCGAACACGTGAGCATTCATTTGTTTGAATTTTTATGTCACGTTTCAGCATAGGTATAGGTATAAATTTAGTGCTTAGGCCTCACAAACACACCGGCGGCTTTTATCGCTACATGCGGCGTGATTGTGTGTGTACTCTTTGTAGCGTGGGGCCAATGCACCTACGTGCTGCCAATCGCATTATTAGATTCAGTGCTAGCGACACGCCTGGCGAGTTCAAATCGCATACAATACTTAGTTGGTGGCAGTGAATGTTTAAATCAGCAAGGCACGTGACTAAAGGGGAAGTAGGGCTTCAAAACACCTGGTAGGTACCTTACATAGGTAAGGAGTTTCATCCATCGCCCTCTCCAAATCGTACAAAAGATAATTTAAAAAAAAATTAATTCGAGAGTGTCGAGGTTAACAGTCGAATGACTTACACAAACTCCTTATAGGGAAGATAATTCTAGATTAGGCACATCGGTTTTTTTACCGAAGGTAGGCGATGACGGACAAAACATTTAGGAGTTCAGAAATTGATGATCACAATACCCGAGGAACGTCCATCCTAGACATGTGTTTATTCCAACAAGACTATAGGAATAGGTTAGAAAAACGGAGCAGCGTAAAAACCCGTTTGTGTACGCGGGAGTGAAGTCAAGGCCACCTCGCATGTGGGCGCACGTGGCCACTGCTGGGCCGTGTGGGGCCGCGTTGGCTTCTCGTGGAACGCACGAGTTTATTTCACAAGTTGTTTCAAACTGAGCATTTTTAAGGTAGCAGGCAGGCAAGTATAACTTATAACTTTCTATAGGTAGGTATTACCTATAGGCTACGATGCCAGCGTTCCCGGCTTCGATCCGAGGAATGAGCAAATGTTTGCGTGATTTTACTGTTTTGTTCCGAAATTCTAGCCTGGCACTAAATTTCTCACAGGGATTAGTCAGAATGACTGTTACTTATTGTTAATATTTTGAAATCATAAACCTCACAACCATTTATTTGTCAAAAATACACACTATCAACAAGCACATTATCATCGTCAACAGGTACACTAGAAAACAATAAATACAATAATTAAGATTACCTAAACATTAAATTGCTAATAATAAATAAAATAAACCTTGTTTTAGCAAGAAACTAGCGATTACATTGTAGCCATTACAATATTTTATTAAAACGATTTACTTTCTATGACCATCAGGCAGGGGCTTTGGAACACAAACCAAATCTCTTAATGACTTTCTAATATCTAAATAAATAAAAAAATAGTAAATGGTTTTTATTACTGTTTTAAGGTGATATAAGAGGACTAGTTACTTTTAAATACTTATAGAATGCTTATAGATATTTAATACGCAGGTAATTTAGCAACTAAAGAGGCACTTTGTTGGACTATGCATTTATTCAAGAATTTGTTTTTCGTACCTAAGTACAAAACGTGGCAGTCTTGAAATATTAATTTTTACAGAATACTCCATTTCCATTAAATATACTTTTATTAGGTAGTATTTTTTCAATACATTCTCAGATATATATTTCGAAGTACATTAAAATATGTTGAGTATACATATAATCACATCGTATTATACTGTGCCATTGCAACAGCAGATACTAGATTATGAGTCTCTCAATTCCGTAACGAAGCAATGTAGTTGTAAAACGTGATTTCCCACGTTTAATCGATAAGTCATAAGATTCATAAGCATATTCTCTCGCAAAATCTTTGGTATCTCAGTGGTTTTTTAATTTCTGATTTATACCTACTGCTTAATTCCACAAATTCCCCAGCCTTTGATAATGGAAAGAAATAAAGCTAACTTCGGCAAAAACATCCTTCATGGAGAATTCCCAACGCAAACATGCCGAAAAACAAGAAAGTGCCAGCCAGAGGGGAACATGGCAAGAATTATAACTTTATTTTGTACGTACCTTCGCCACCCCATTCCGAACTTTTCCCGGACGCAGTAGATGCTATTATAGCGTCGTTCCTACGGTTATGTAAAGGGAAATAGTATATAAATTTATGTACATGTTGAGAGGATGCTATAAAGATTAAGGAGCCATTTTATTAAGCTACATTGTTTGGATGTAACAAGATAGCTCACTTATATCTACTGTTCCCAAGCTTTTCTATGTCACGTTTCAGCATAGTAGCCACGTAGCTCAGGTTCATCATAGCATAACTATGTTTCTTAGGCCTTAACATCGGTGGTTATTATAACATGTTTATGAAAAGTTCACATCCACTTTAATTATTAAAATAAAAACAATGTCTAACACTGTGCTGTTTGTGCTACGTACGAGTATAAGTACAGACGGAAGGCATTATCACTTTATCACACACATCGTATTTAGTCGGATAAGTTCGTTTTCATCTTGCTTTCTCAATTAGCTTATCGATAGGTACTAGAGTAGATTAGGACAGCAAGTCAAACACGAACTTTTCCGACCAAAAACGATGTTTATGTTTATACATCTGTAAGTGCTTAGATGATTACACTACACAAGTAAGTAAACTCAAAGGTAGATAAATGTACCTACGTAAAATTATTGCAGCATAGACTATGCTGCATAGTCAACCCCTGCCTACGAAGCTAGTGGTCCTGGGTTCGAATCCCGGTAAGGGCAGATATTTGTGTGATGAGCGCGAATATTTGTTCCTGAGTCATGGATGTTTTCTAATATATTTAAGTATATATTTCTCTATATAAGTATTTATATCGTTGTCTAGTACCCATAGTACAAGCCTAGAGCTTAGTTTGGGACTAGGTCAATTGGTGTGAGATTGTCCCTTATATTTATTTATTTATTTATTTATTTATTGTTAGTTATAAGCACATCTTGCTCGAAGAGCAAAAATCGTGGTTTCATCACACATCACATTAACAAGTTTCATCACATAGGAATAATACCTTTGCTTCCTACTCATGAAAAATCTTCAGTTTATCAACCATTTCCTCACTACTTTGACAAAAAGTCGTAAATATCTATTTTTTTTTACATCTCTTATTAATAGGTATATCTCTTATGCTGCACAAACTCCGACGTCGATAAATCGACGGTATAGTTAAGTTATCGTTAGTTCAAAAATATCGAACCTAAACACATACCGTCACTACTTTTAGACTAGAGTTTCTTCCAAAACTTTGCCACACTCAATCACTGTACGTACATCTATTAGACCTGGAAAGAGAGCAGGTTACCCATGTGTGGTACATTTGAAGGCTTTAAAATATACACCTCATAGTCCAGTTGAGTTTAAACTTCGCTTTGATGAGATCTGGATTCTTCTACCTCAAAGATTGTAAGATAGTTCAGAACATCAAGCAATTCCTCGGTTATATTCCGGACTCGTCAATATTAAAAAACGAAAGTACGATGATTTGCAATGTCAACAGCCAATTCTGCCAAAAGACTTCCATGCCTTTTAAGATGTATGTATAGTGTTGTATAGACGGCGAAAAATAATTGGAATCGATAATGTTTTTACGAAGACACGTTGTTATTTAAGTTAATTTCATCTATTGTTACTCTAACGATGGTTCGGTCATTTGGAAAGGATGGATGAAAGAAGATTGATGAAAGAGATATACACATCGATAGTGAGTGGACGGGTCGGAAGGGGCCGCCCTAGGCGTACTTTTTCGAGTCAAATCGGTGAAATACTGGAAAAGGGCCGAATCTTAAGTACCCGAAACCGACGTGCGTGCATGACTCGATGTATGAATGTGGAAGAAGCGAAAGAAATTTGTCAAGATCGTAGCAAGTGGAAAGAAGTGGTCTCTGCCTACCCCTCTGGGAAACAGGCGTGATTTAATGTATGTATGCATGTATGTTACTCTAATAGAGTCCACTTAGTTAATTTAATTAAAATAAATTAAAAAACATACATTTGGTTTCATTTAGTTCTTAGCCTAACAATTAAAGCAAAATACTAGTACAACAATCTTGTACCTTACGAATAACAGTAAATACAACAAAAAGTTATTAAAATATTAGTAAAATTTATGACTTTGTTATCAAAGTATTTTATGAAACTAACATGAACTTATTTGAGCGATCGCAATAATCTACAGGATGTTTATTTATTGTTCCTCCTAGAAAGTTGATGATTTTTAGATACCAGTGTTTTTATCAAGTGTTTTTAAATTTTTCGGGAAGTATATTCTACCAAACCAATTTCCAAATTTTCCATTCCACTTGTTCCCGTTGTTAGGTATGATGCGAAAACTTGATCACTCATAGTAAGGTTTGAGGTATAAAAAATGCAAGGGAGTTGCTCCTTGTTATGACATATTTCCTGAATCAGTCCAATATCATTCCAAGGAGACTATTTACAAGCAAAACTGCAGGCCATAGCTAGTTATTTATAGTACGCTCGTCAATAGTAAACATCGGTTCAAAGTCCCAGTTCGACGACTCCCCGTCCTAGATAAAATTATTTTTACCTACCTACACGCATTAAAAACGTGTCGTTGAAAACAATGGCTTGTTACATTGTGTTACTTTATCTTATAATATCTTATCTTTTAGGGTCGAGGCCTTTTGGAATACACTTAAACTTTGTTTTTGGTTGTCTAACCGATACGGGTTTATTGATTATGAAAACGATAAGATTTGGCTGGGCCAAGTGAGATAGCAGTCAAATTGCGCAGGAGATACTACTACTCCTAAAGTGGAAAACTGTCGTAATTGCTCCTCTGAACCTTTTGGAACTGATAGCCGTTACGAGAGAGAGGCTTAGGTGCTGACATCGACGCGGTGATGCAGTTCCGGGTTTTGGCTGGCGGGGGTTTTGCTGAAGTCCACCAAAATACGTTGGTAAAATCAAGGTAAAATAGGATGGGTGACGGAGTAGGGTGGGCCAGCTAACGGTACCATCGTGAGAGTCGTGAGTTTGAGCACACAGAGCACACAGAGTTTGAGTATTACAGATTGATCGACAGCTCTTAGAGGGACAAGAGCTAGTTTTAAATAGGATCTAAAGCACCATCTGCTACTTATTTTATTGTAAATTTGCAAGGTTTAATAACCAAATCTTCTTTCTCCTAAAATCATTTATTTCAGTACGATAAACACAGGTTTTACCTGCTTTACGATAGTCGCTAATAGCATTATCATGTCCTCAATATACGTGGCAATCATGACAAAGGAAGGAAAATGTTCAGCTACGTAGCTAATCTTACCTTGATTCTCGACCTCGGTTCTTTTGCTTTGATTTTGAAACTTTTTTCTTTTTATGTTTCCAATGTTTCCATACTCGATATTATTCGTCCTTGCTGACGGTCAAGAGCGATTCTATCTCGCTATCGTACGGAGTTCCGCTCCGTCTGACCTTCAAGTGTACAAATATAGTTTTTATTGCTATGCCTGATATAAAGATTAAAATTGTATACCTACTTAGTACCCAAATCTTGGTTTTTGTTTTATTAGCCTCACCAGAATTCCAGGCGTAATAATATAATATCCATGCGACGGATAGGAGGCAAAAATATTTTCAAAATATTTCGAGGGACAAAGTAGGTATTTACATGTACCTATGTATGTAGGTTTGCAGTCGGTTCGATGTAGTGTCTGTTATATATAAATTATCCCTTGGTAAGTACATTAGCACTAAAGTTGTCGCAGTTAACCTGTTTAGTTAGCCAGTTATTTGAGGTAACAAGATCTACATTTATAGAATTTTGCACTTTCGAAAACTTTATCCACATCCAAAACGTATTGATCAACCATACGTTCGCATGCACATGCTATACTGCTGCGTGTAGATATGTTTGTCTCTAACACTATAATTAGATGTCAGGGTAACATTGCCTTACTTGAAAGGTTAATAGCACAGCACAGCTGTTAGACATGCCAGTCTCACAATAAAGTTTATAGGTACAAATAAAACGTACAGCTTTGTATTTATTTGATTGGTCTCGTGTTTTACAGACCCAGAGGGCGATAATAACCAGTAAGGTGTATATCATAGCTAGGTATTTATAACTACAACTAATAAGTCATAAAGTTCAATAATTATAGGTAGGTACGTCTTATTTCTCGTATACGCACGATTTATATTGAAGGATATGCCTACCTATACCTAGTAAAAATGTCTACCTGAGCTTAGTTAGTGATAGACAGAACTTGGTTAGGGATACAATTAGTTAAGTATTACAATGTAACTACTGTACGTAATGAATTAGCCTACATTAAAAGCACCTGTGAATCACTACATAGTATAAAACAAAGTCGCTTTCCGCTGTCTGTCCCTATGTATGCTTAGATCTTTAAAACTACGCAACGGATTTTAATGCGGTTTTTATTAATAGATAGTGTTTCAAGAGGAAGGTTTTTATGTATAATAAATTCTGTTTCATGTAGGTACGGGTGTTACAGAAAACTCACATAAACCGAAGCGAAGCGAGGGCGGGTCGCTAGTGTATCTATAATATAAAAATGAATCGCAAAATGTGTTGGTAAGCGCATAACTCGAGAACGGCTGAACCGATTTGGCTGATTTCTTTTTTGTTGTGTTCGTTATTATCAGGGTAAGGTTTATATGTAAGAAAAAAAAAGAAAATTTGGTCGGAAATTTGCAGCGGGGCGAAGCCGCTGGCGGGCAGCTAGTTTATAATAAATTAAACGCGTTTTTTACGTACAGTTAACTTCACTTCAAGCATGAGAAAGAAATTATCAAATTACCTATCTACGTCAAAATGAGTATTTTTTTACTGAACAATAAAATGCAATACCGTTTCCAAACGCTAAATTATGCCTTGCATTAAGTGTCCACTATAGGGGCGGCTACCCTACGCGCAGGTGGACAAAGTCAAACCGCTTAAGGATGTTCCTTTGTTCTGCAAGGATGCTTGAGATCGTTTGCAGCTGTTTCTACGCACTTTGATAGTGTTTTGTTCACTTGTGTGACATGTATAGATATGGGTAAGTACGAGTAGGTACCTACATCAGATAATAACCCATTTGCCATATACCTAACGTGCAGCCTTTTCGACGTCTAAGAGGATCGTTAATATTTCAACGGATTGGTTTCGAAATGTAGATCTTTTTGTCTTATTATTGCTTTGTTAACGAAACAGTGAAACGAAACACTGGTCAACAAAGCTTACAATTTAGAGTAGCTGTGTCGAAATTGTCCATCAACTGCTTAATCCACCATGTAAGGTACGAGTAGGTAGGTCTGTATGTCCTCGTTGTTCAAACTTACAAATAAACCTAAGATAAAAACACTCATTCCGGGAGTCCTTTCTTCTCCTTCCTGGCCGCTTCATTCAACAACTAGGTATGTAGGTACTAGGTAGGTATAAGGTTGAACCCAAAGAGCAGTCACAAGTCACAACTAACTTAGAGCTGTTTGCCACATGGCTGGCACTGACTCACCAATGTAGAACACGTGGAATTATATGTATAGATATAGGTACATAACATACATAACAGATGTAGGTATGTACCGAGAAGAAGGATACCTACCGTACCTACCTACTTCGACTTACCTAAGAACATGTACCCGATATGAGAGTCACTGATAGGAAGTAGGTACCTATCAGAAACCATGTGACGCCATTAGCACCATTTACACACTAGTACGGTTACAGACGATCTTGCTCGTAACCAGATGACTGATAGTGGTAAGCGATATCCTCATTGTAGTAGGTAGGTGTGTATCTTAGGTATGTATACCTACTCTAGAGGTCATGAACTAGATTACACATAAATACTTACCTACCTACCTACTAATACTGTATGGGTAACGTAAAATAGACCACGGTAGACTAGCCCACCGATTAAGGCCACCTATCACCCCCTGATATGACGGAAGAGCTGATAGCAACGACGGGCTTGCCGGTTGATAGCCACCACTGACCACGTTGGAAACCAAACAAACGGTAATTTACCTTGCGTACTCGATCAGAACTTCCCCGGAAGGCGACGACCACACCATATCAACACAAAACACTAAAACTCCACCTGCACATCACTGGATAAGGACCAAAGCACCCGAATGATAACACCACTAAACAAAAAAAAAACGGGGGTCCTAAGAAGGTCGAATCTGATATTTTTTCACCGTAAAGCTCGCAACGTCGCCCTGTCGCCGGACGGACGCGCGTTCGGCCCGCGCTATGCTCATTGGCCAAATGCGACGGCGGCCATCATTGCATGGCGCGAGGTCGCCCAATGACGCCGTGTCCCGCACGCCCCGCCCACATCCTCGCGGCCTGTTGAATGAACTCGCTGGCAGTCGGGGCCCGTCACTCGGACGGGCCGCACGCACCAAGCTCGCATCAATATGTGAAACGACGGTGACGACTGGATAAACACGAGTCATCCGTACACATTCTCCAATCGCAATGAGGAAAGTAAAAATATAGTGGCGTATTTTACTTTAAGGTAATGTACATATTTCAATCAAACATTTGCAAGGAGACGTGATGAGTTGTCTTTTACGTGCACAAAGATGGATTTTTTTTCCTGAGGTTAGAGAAAAAAAACCTTTTGAAATTGTATTACCTGCAACAGTATAATTGATTGCAATCAAAATTAATAATGACAGGTTTGCACGTTCAATTACCATTTTGGTACTTAAAGAGCTAATAATTTGCAAGTATTATTATTGAATTCTACCTACCTACCTGTTTCTTAAAAATCGTGAGTTGATTTATACATCTTATGGCTTATTATTTTTTTAATTTATATTTTCTTACGGTCAAACTTGATGTCGGAATGTAAGGGGAATACAGGTTTCTAATTCTGTGCTTGTGTGAGATTCTGCTGGTGGTGACTGCATTACCGCGGTAAGCATTCTCAAATACTAAGTAGGTTTCTGACATTTGGTTAATATTAATATTGTAGGGAATTAATATTATACGTGGTTTTAGGTAATTACTTCTGCGAATCTAGTTCCAATCTCTGTATGACAAAACATGTTTTATAAGGTGAAACGAAAAACCAACAGCCTGTTTTAGGATAAACAGACTTTTTGAGGAAACAGCTACACAAAGGGAGAGCGTAAGTTAAATCTGTCTGATGTTTCCTGCAAAGGGGCCGTTTATACAACGGCAGGGTGTGGCTAACTCGTGGACGGAACGTAATGAAGCGTAATAGGAAGAAATTATGGACACTTTGGTACATTATTATAAAAAAAAAACATACATACATACATACCTAAACTCACGTCTTTATTCCCAGAGTGGGGTAGGCAGAGCTACAGAATTACCAACAACTCTAAAAACTTGTTAATAATTCTGTAACCACATTTTGCACTTTTAGGCTAAGATGTTAAAAAAAAACATTTACATGATGAATATTGCTTAAAAGCATAACATCTCATTTCCTAGATTTCCAACCGTTTCTAGGGGAGGTATACTACAATAGGTACACAATATTTTATTGCAATCATAATGTATACCTACATACAAAGAGATGGTGTTATAGTTACCCCCACCTAAAGGCAGCTCGATGAAGGTGTGACATGACCTAGCAAAGCATGACAAAACCGCCAAAGCAGCAATAACTACGAACAAAGACTAGATAACTAGGTAACTAGAAGTGCTCTTAGAGAGTAAATAATGTAATACCTTATGTATAGGTAAAATATACCTTTTATACACCTACCAAGTTTCTTATCACTACATCACTACATAGTATAAAACAAAGTCGCTTCCCGCTGTCTGTCCCTATGTACCTATGCTTAGATCTTTAAAACTACGCAACGGATTTTGATGCGGTTTTAGTAGATAGAATGATTCAAGAGGAAGGTTTTTATGTATCATAAATTTTGTTTCATGTACGTGTGTTATAGAAAACTCAAATAAACCGAAGCGAAGCGAGGGCGGGTCGCTAGTATTATAATATAAGAGTTCGAGAAGCAATAGATATCTAGTAGGTACCTACCTACAATAATTCTGCGTTGCGCAGAGCCAGGCTTTAGGTATTAAGGCAGCTTCGACCCCAACGCTAGCAAATCCGCTTTTGAATCAAAATGGCCGACCTGGCTCGGAGAGAATTAAAGCTATGTGTTCCTTTAATACCTACTCCTTATAGCATCTATAGCTGTAGATAGGTAGGTACCTACGTTCCTTCCATATAAGTCTGGTGGAACACGCCTAGACCTCACACACAGCGTAGAATTTCTGTTTTAGGTCGAGGTAAGGTCTTAGTTCCTGCTCTATCCTACGCACATTACGTTACGATACACGTGTCGTAAATATAGGATGTCTACATGAGTAGGTAGATAGGTAGGTACATTGGGTTAAAGAATAAAATTACGGCTAGAAAAGTTAGCAAAATCAGCTGATTTGGCGGGTCTTCAAGGTCCTACGAGTCACGGGGTGGTCTCCCCTCGGGGAGCGTGGGGAGGGACGAAATGTCGATAACGGTTGGTGTACAATGTACGCTTACATAGATAGGTATATATATGGAGGGTCGCAAAGAGGAACTGAAGTTGTAATGAGAAATAGGCACCTACATATACCTTAATGCGAATAATTGTCGTGTGTTGGTAACGACTTTTAGTGAGTAGCAGAGATACGCTTAAGCTTACCAATATTATTTAGTTTTATTAACCCTTATTCCAGTGGGAATAAGGTTTACGATACGGTAAGTAAGTAAGTACCTTTACCGGTACACCTAGAGGTTTTTTGTTGTTTCACGAATTCCCATATAGAATAATGTAATGCTTTCAGGGTTCGTGTAATTTATGTACCTATGTTTTGAGATTCTTTATTGCACTTTTTGCAATTTGGTACACAGACACCCCTCACTCGCTTCCCTCATATTATTATCTACATGCCCATCAGTTTTTAATTATGCTTAACTTTTACTTGAAATACACACCTTTAAATAACCAACAAGTATTACTTATACTACCTACCTAATAACATATTAGCGTGGACAGAGTTGGATCACATTCAAGTACAAACAGGAAAATAAATATCTATTGTACCTACCTACGAATAACACAGAACAAAACCATCTCTACGAAAATAACGTTGACTCAGTCGCGTCGCGGATGTTTTTGAAGCTTGTGCTAACTGAGAAGTTCCATAATATTAAACTAGGTATCTTTACAGACCCCCTAAAGAAAGCTCTAATTATCGTTACCTATGCGAAATAGAACGGATGATGAAATTGGTGAATGATGAGTGATGAGTTTATAGGTGCCTACTTGCAGAAATTTTAGAAACAGATTTTGGACTGAGAACTACCCACGCCGCGTCATCTGAACTTGGCTATTAATTACAATGCAGTAGGTAAGATTTAAAGTATTGTAACTAAACTAGGACTCTATGATGTCTGTGTCATCATATACCTACCTAAACTGACCAGTAACGCCTGCACTATGTAGAACTACAAATGAGTCCAACCTATTAATCAATATAACAATTTAGTTAGTAACAGACTTTGCTTTTCTAAATTGTCCCCAAAAGATGGTGGTGAGACTGATGAGACCCGCAACTATGTTTTCAAGCTCATGCATAACAGACTGAACCGAGGTCACCGAGGATAAAGTGTTTAAGCGTATACAATGAAGTCAATGAATCAGACGCCCTCTTCATCTCTAATTTTATTTGTTGTCTTGTCCTGCATACGTAGATCAAGATCAAAAACGTGCCACAAGTGCCAATTTATAACTAGTACTTGTCTTATTTGTTGAGCAGGACTACAAAAAATTGGTAGATCGAGGCAAGTTGTTTAACTAGGTACTATAGTTAACAAATCTACCTGATTACAATTTCTACACCGAAATATGCCGACGCACTCCTTTGCATTTACACCAGGAGGTTTAAAATATAAGAAGGTAGGTAGGTACCTACCTACTTAATACAGCATATCATCAATGTTCGTCATGAAGTCATGATACGGCACAAGCGCAACGTATGACAGCGCAGAACAAAGACACGCGCAAACATATTTAATAAACAAAACGAAATACAGTAGGTATTCTGATAACAGATAAACCGAGTGATCTGAGATAAAATGAAATTACGCGCGCGACGTTGCCGCTCGGTAGGTACGCGCGGCGGCGGCGCTCCGGGCTCCATGCGGCGTTGCCATTTGCAAGTTTTGTTTCGCTTGTTGCTGGTTACGACACTTGAAATAAAAACATTGCTTCTGTGACATTTATACATGAAACGAACAGACTACAATAACGAAGTTCCTAGTTCGTACGTGTGTATAAGACAATAAACAGGTAATAAAGGCATCAATCAGGCTATTCGGTTTAGTTGGTTAGCTAAATTTCGTTTTTGAGTTTGAGAGTTCTAAATCGTTTAGATGCTTAGGAATATTCCATGTATTTTTACTATTTTACAGCTAACTATGCTTTATCTATTAAAGTTCTGCACAAAGAACAGGCGGCTCTCTAGAGAACCAAATTTGTTAAACCCGCATTTCAAATTCAATTTTATTAGCTGAAGGATAAGCTCATTTTAATCTTTAGTGTCTGCATGAATTTCTTAGCATTTTAACTGCAGCTTAGAACATCGCCCACGTATACATCCGCCGGACGGGACTTCCAATCCTTCACTTCATTCGCCTGTCCTTGCCTGACAATCCAGAAAAAATTGCAAACTAACAACTCTGGGAACAAGCATTTACAGAAGAAAAAATAAGGTTCATTTTTAAAAAACTTTGTAGTTTTAGCTGCAGAGAAATTCTTGACGATCCAGGAAGCGACCAAGGCCATCACAGGCTGTCAAGCTTGACCAATATGGCGGCCACGAACACTTTTTTACTTTCTACGTCTTGTTTACTGTTTTCGAGCCAACGTATCGGAGATGGAATTAATCGTTTGGAATTTTTAGACGACTGACTTCAAGTTGTTTATGCGAACGCAACGGATCAAATTTATTTTTGGTTGCGCACTACGTTATTTTTAAAAGAGAGGCAACAGTTTTTTATTTATGTTCTACATTACTTTACTCATTTCAATGCAACCGAAACTAAAATTCTATTAGGTTTCAAATGCATGATTGTCTGTATGGTATTCTGCGATTAAATAAAATCATGCTCATCAATAAAGTAGCAGTATTTTTTTTTCGCGATGTGAATACCGCTGGCACTGATGCTAGGAGGTAGGTTATCCGAACGGACCTAGCACAAGGTCCTACTACCACCACTATTTATTTATAATTTATGTGACAGTATTCATATAAAAAGTGGTAACTGTTTTTTAAAGAGATCCTACACAGCTTTTTATGCTTGTAATTAATGAAGACGATGAATCGTCGTTGACAATAGGTAGAAGTGATCTAATGATATAAGATTGTATTTAAAGTTGGAAGTAAATAAAAACAAGTTCCTGGCACTATCCGAAGTTTAAAAATGAAACTATGCAGAAAGTTAGATGTAAGACAATTTTTCACGTTGCACTTCTCAAGAAGTGTCAATAAGAAACTTTGAAGGCGCTCGGCGCGCGGCAGGTCGAGTAGCGGAGTGTAGACTTTCACGAACACGACGCAGCCTTGTTTGTGGGGCTTGTTCGGGGAACCTCGAGACTTGAGACTTGACTGTTCTGTTTATCACGACACTCTGCAAATGAGTTTGGCGTGTTGTTATTGCTCTCTCTTCTTTTATGATTAGATCGGTATAGCAGCTTAAACGAATTGATTTCCATTATTAAAAATATATTGTGAAAAAATACGCCTGTAAAACCATTTATCGTTCACCATATTATAATTTTATTTTAAAGGCGGAATATAATTATGGAATGGACTACCAAAAGATCAAAAGCTGTAAAATCATTTCAAGTGTTCCAAAAAACGGCAAGTTCAACCTCATTGGCAGGGAGTAAACATATGAACAAAAGATCAACTGAGACGCGGCTATCAATATACAATCTTAAATCGTTCAGCAATCAATTTAACAACCAAGCATCAAAGGCGTCAGAAGTTCGAAGAAACCTAAATGACAAGCCGAAGCTTATGTAAATTCCGTGGCACTTGCCACGCTCAATGAAAGCCGCGTTCCGCAGTAGTAACAAGAGCAGTGGGAGTATGCCAAAAGCGATGCGTAAATATCGGAACTTAGCCAAATATCTGTACAAGCCAGTCTGGCACGAGCAGAGGATTCCGGTCAAATTGCACGAGATAATAGTGTTTTAATTTTTACGAGTCTGGTGCTTGTGAAATCTTGAGTACCGTTCTTGAATATACTGGTGTTTTTATTGACACGCGAATGTATTTAGAAAAATAACGATATTAGACGTGAAGAGTTTCAGTTTTTACCATAAATTTTAACAATAACATACCGCTTTGCAATGGGTTACTTTATGCCTCAACAAATTAATAGGTGAAATATTACGCAAACTAACTTTAATTTAGAAAAAACAGTGACTTCATCCATCGCTATAAGCACTGAATTAGCGATCCTGCCTTTTGGCCGAAAATCGTTTGCCAACCTGTTTTTTGTTATGTAACTGATTACAGGATATTTCAGGATTTATTTCAGTCACACTGAGTAGAACCCTATAGGTTGTTAGTTTTTATAAAAATCCTGAAATATTTACCTAATTACAGAAAAAAAGCGGGTTGGCAAATGAAACGGTTGGGAAACAACACATTTTGCCAAACCTATTTTTGCCTAAATGCAGAGAACTCAAGGACCACTTTTGGATAACTGAAAACATACAAGTTTAATCGACGCAACGGAATATTCCACAAGAAATTCACAGCACTTCACTTACTCAAGTTACACAGGCTGAGTCATCGTATGTTCATTTACAAATTACCTGAAACAAAAAAATGCATGAAATAAAAAAATTGACACGAAAAATATTTGCTTGGTTAGTTGTAGGTATTGTAAGCAAGAATCTGTTGATTCATCGATCATCTTCTTGGCGTTCATCGCACCCAATGGCAAAGTTCGCTTTCCAGATCCTTTCCATTACTTAATTAATAAAACTGATTATGATTGATTTCACATTTACAAGTTCACGTTCGAGTTTTTTCGTACATTTCTGTCATAATCACAACACAACACAATACAACAAAAAAACGCTATCGTTAATCCAAAGACTACTCAACGTCAGCAAACACTAAAATTATTTCAGACACTGCTGTGTAATTGTCCAAATATTATATTACTAACGAATATATTTTTTGCTCGTCTGGTGTTTAGCGATGTGTACTGGTAATGTGTATTTAAGGTGTATTCTTTTATTATCTATGAATCAACATAACACTTTAGTCATCAGCTCATCAGAGATACGGTCACACTAGTGTATTAATTTCCACAGTTTCAACGTAAGTAAGGTACAATACAAAGTAGTAAAATTAATTAATAACTTCGCAAGTCACAAACATGAGACCAACTTGCGGGTTTGTGTAATAAAAACAAATCCGTTGATATATTATTTCTTTTTAGGAGGAAATCTTAAAAAGCAAAACTTGAACAACAGAGCGGTGCTGTTCCAAAATGGAGTCATAAATTCAACTGACGTGGTTTATTAAGATTTTATGCTCGCTCGCATAGTACGCGAAACTAATGAAATATGTATGCCGTAACTCTAAAAAATCTTCATTGTATTTATTCCTAGTTGGGTATTTGTTAATGGTATGTTTTTGTGTAAGTGTAACAGGAAAAATGAAGTAACATTGTCTTGGTTCCTAAGTTTTTAAAATGCATGCTATTTTTATAAACGACGACATTCAAGTGAAGGCAGGTTTTTAGGATATTGACGAGTTCATTTTAATGCATAAACTGGTAATAGAGGTGTGCACGTAAGTAGGTAGACTCATCAAGAAATTTAGACAATCAAGAAAATACAGCAGGGTGAAAAACATGTTAGCTCCTTCCTACACAAATTATTCGGTAGCTTCGAGGGTTTAATGAAAATCCTTACTCCAGCAGAAATAACGTCTGACCATTCAAAAAGGTCCGGTGCCTTAACTCCGGAAATCGAGCAATCTACGGGATTCCGGGCCGGGATCAAATAGCAGGAGCTGAATGACTTTGGGCAACGCAACAGGACATTTTGTGAGGTTTTTTTTACATGGATTCTGCAAAATTCGAGATAAAGCGGTAGGGTTTCGCTTAAGGGAGAATATTGGCATCCTCATAGTACATGGTTTTATGTTATTTCAATAACTAAACCACTCTTTGTTTGTTTGCGGCGTCGTTGGGATGGATCCCCATTCCCCACGTCATGACAAAACTGCGCACCGAGTTTAAACAAAGGTTTAGGGACGTAAAACAAAAAATCTTGATATTTGGATGTTACTGAAGAAAGGAAGAGAATGAATCCTTTTTCGATAGACTTATAGTCTTGAATTGAACTATGATTGAGATAATTTTGTTAGCGGAGTGATTTTGCTACTTCGAACAATGCCTTTGAATGCTAAAACGTTTGAAACTTTAAAGTCGCCAACAAGATTGGACTGGAATTGATTACGAACACCTGGCTTTTATAGGTAGCTTAGTAGGTAGGTGTATTGTAGAATGTAATAATCAATATTTTTAACATGGGAATTTCAATCTACAGTGATAGTCATCCTAGTCTTCCCGTACATATTTGGAATGGGCCACAATGACGACGTTACATTGTGTTTACCTACTTTACTACCCAATATCTGATCGGGATTTGCGAACTTTACTTATTACAGCAATTGCTTACGCTATTACGCGTCTAGGTTCATAAGTAATTGTCTATTATAATATAACTTCCTAACCCCAATTCTATTTACTTACTTACTTAATAATACTGATTAAGAAAACCCAGAAAAGCAGGCAGGTTTAACCAGATCTGGCAAACTTAACTATTGTTAATACGTTAAGTTAAATACCTAGATAATCACAGTCCATATGCAATGCACTCACTTGTAGCTATATTTATAACTATCTTTGAACGTCCCGACCTTTCAATTAATCACAAAAATGTGACATTGCGTATGCCAACTAATTTGAATGAATGTATTTACGGTTTAGACGCACGGCGTGGCAACGTCGCGGCGCCCGCAACGCACGAGCTGGCAACGCGCGCGATGCGGCTATACCTGCCGAGCTCGCAACATCGCGCTTTCACACGGGGTAGAGTTTATTTTATATTTACGGAGTAACTTTTAATTTCAAGGTGAAACGTAATCGTTATCGGTTTACTCATTCACGATTTGAACTAGGAATTAATATCCTTGTTACGCAAATATGCACGTGCGTGACTCAATCATATCAGTCATATCTGAGTTTTTATATTCATCAAGCTTACTAGGGGTGCGGTGGGGTGGGTAGGACTTATTTCAAATAAGTACAGAGGTATTTCTAGTCAAAATTCCAACTAGGTAAGTTTAGTTAAAGAAAAGGTGGAAGGAGGTTTAGTGACTCGGGTTAGTATCCGGTTCCCATTATTCCAGTAGCACTCCAGACGACCGCTGGACCAAAATGGCCATTGTCTACATTATTCCAGTCATTTAGAAGCCGTTGGAGTGTAAACGTGATATTTTTTAAGAAGAAAGCAGCCTATCAAAAAATAACCTTTCTAGAATCAACTACATTGTACGACGCTGGGAGTACTGGATTGGCCGTCTACACGATTCCAGTTGCGCTGGAATGGGCGCAGTGGATTGAAAAGTAAATCGACATTCCAGTTACTGGACTGTATCTCTCACTGGATCTAGTGCATCCCAGTGCCTGTTTGGATTATTCTAAACACAGCGCTGATTTGAATAGCACGACTGGAATCCTACTGCACTTATGTACCGGATATATTTAACACCTGTTGTTTGGTTTCACCTCATCTAGCCTAGTTAACTTCAAGTTTAAGGTTAAGAGTTGGTAGAAAAGAAAACGCATTGGTCATAAATAATCCCATAAAGGCCAACTTTTTCATCACGTCAGGTCCTACTGACTGTCTCAGTGTAAAAACATTATCGGATTAAGCATTTACGTTATGGTATGAAATACTTTCTTGATTGAGTAAGGTGTAAATCTCAATGCAACCAAAAGGTAATATGTAGTGATGTCAATAGGGATAGCCTTAATTCTACAACAAATTTAGGCTTCCACTGTAAACTGCTTAAAACGTTTAAAAATTGGATCTGAGTTTTATATTTATATCTATGAGCACTCGTTCGTTTTCTATAAATCCTCTCCGTTACTGGAGAACAAAAACAAAAAATACAATAACGAGTGAAGTGGATGCTGGCAGTCAGTTAGGATTAGCAGACTGCGCTAAATGTAATTTTGTCAGATTCGGATAATTTGGACTAAAAATAGATGGACGTTAAGGATAGTAGAGAACTTGTGAAGAAGAAACCTTGCGCAATAAAGTAGGTACGAGTCGATTCTTACGTTGCCGTGGATTCACCCGTTGTTTTCTTATAGCTGAAAGGAAACACTGATCACTAATCGGTTTGTACCGCGAGTTTAGTAAACATTCTTTGTGCGCGGCGGTTGTTGGTTAAATACGTCGCAGTTTACTAAACACATGGTTAGAGGTCGTTTGGCTGATCAAATTAGACAGAGCCTGTTCCATGTGTTAGTATGGTTAGTTTATAATAGCTCCCGGTGATCAATAACCTATATTTAACGCCTAGTTCGAATCGTAGCTTTCATTTCAACGAATGCCGCATTACATACTCTAAAATTTGTTAAGACTGATGAGGAATAAAGCATCCCACGTTTGAAGTTAATGTTTTGGTGTAACTCTTGTACACCAGAATATATTTTATTTCATCCCTCTAATCTCTTTTCTTTTAGGTATGCGGGAAACTTTTGTCTATTCCTCATTTACATCATTGATTAGACATATAAATGATATGCTCTCCACTTACACATTTTGCACTGGTTACATGCATTGTTTGTGTGTGTAACGTCTACAAACCACAGTTAATGTTGTGGTCAACTTTAATATCATACATTAACAGACAATTTCTCATCTGTCGGCCCGTCTGTCGGTGCGTCTGGCGAACAAAGCAGATGTCATTACCGTAGTCGCCGACCGTGAAATGAGAGTTACATAAATGATCGAGCCGGAGGCGCTTGCGAATAAAGAATACCTATCTAAATGTTGTACGTAAATTATTGAGCTCCAAAGTGAAACCAAACTTGATTATGGTAGGAGTGATAATTCAGGTAAACCTATAAATTTGTATTCATCTAGCCAGTCTTGTTACTCGAGACTTGAAACTTCCAACCATCACTACATAGTATAAAACAAAGTCGCTTCCCGCTGTCTGTCCCTATGTATGCTTAGATCTTTAAAACTACGCAACGGATTTTGATGCGGTTTTTTTTAATAGATAGAGTGATTCAAGAGGAAGGTTTATACGTATAATATTTTTTTATTTTATGTACTGGTGTTACAGAAAACTCATATAAACCGAAGCGAAGCGAGGGCGGGTCGCTAGTTTTAAGAATAAGATGCAGTCACGTAGTTACATTGGCATCAAGACTAGACAGATATACGCGTACGTTGATGATAGAGAGGTAAGTGCCTATAAAATGGTGGCGAGTTTTAATGCCATGCTTTATTAATGTTTCGTAATGAATTTTCTCGTAAGAAACGACATAATTGTTTATACCCTACCAACGACCATAAGAAAGGTACCTACAGTTCATGATGATCATGCACAAAACTTCAATGGCAAGGACGAATTCTCAGAAATTAACCTCTTTTTCTTCCCTAATTAAACTTTGGGTATTTTTTACAGATGTAATTAGTTAATTTTTCAAATCAATTCTAGCAGATCCTTTTTAAAGCGAAACTTGAATATAAATGTTGTTGGGTGAATATTTGGCGTTTCAACCGCCGTCATTATTGTTTTCGCATATTATTCAATATAAACTCAATAACTTTCTTGTTTTTTTTAATGGAATGGATACTACCCCCGGGTCCGCTGATTTTGACATCAAAAATTACTGGTAGTTATCATTATTTTCGTCAATGTATGAAAGAGAATAATGACGGCGGTTGGAACGCCCGAATATTCACCCTGTTAAGTAATCTCATTAATGGAGTTGTTTTACTTTGTGGGTGCAACGATTAAAACGCTTGCTTTACGTTCATTTATTAACCGACTTCAAAAAAGGAGGAGGTTATACGTTCCACTGTATGTATTTTTTTTTTTTTTTATGTATGTTCACCGATTACTCCGTCAATTGTGGACCGATTTTAAAAATTCTTTTTTTTATATTATTGTTTTCACCATCTATCTAGAAACAACATACAACAATAATGTTTATCTATAATATCTATCTCCGTACAGGTATGTTCTGGATTATCATATTACATGAGAATAATTTGGACATACAGAGCTATACTATAGCTCTTCAAGAAACGGTATGACCAGCATAAGCGATGAGAGTGGGCAAGAGAGAGAAACAAGAAGGTGGCTTTTGGAGCCGTACTGTATACAATATGTACGACAAGTAGATACTAAAAAATAAAAACCAGAACTGAAACTAGAAATAAAATTGCTCATTTTATTTTGTTTCGTGCAAAAGTTCAAAGGTTTGCGACCTACACAGTTAAATTAAAAGGTTCGTGTTTTTTTAGAATAATAGGTACAGTGCTCCAGGCAGCGTGAAGATGCAGAATGCAGATCCACAATGCACCGGACGTTCATTGTACGCATGCGTATTATATGCAAATGTTTTTTTTCCTATGCGTGCAAAGCAGTTTGTTTATACACATGTGTTCAACGGCTCGGTACTGAACAGATGGAAGATAAAATGCAACTTTCGTGTTTTCGTAATTCAGCAGCAAGGCAAGCCTTCTTATATTTTCATGTACTTATTTAAAGCAAACTAAAATAAAATAAGCCAATTGTTTTATTATTCTATTTTTCAAGAAGAGTTTAAAAAATCAATAAGAGAGATGATCACATGGCAGATAATTTAGAAGTAGGTACAGTCGAAGACATAAATTGATGAACAGATCCAAATTTTCAAAACACCTGTACAGTGTAAAGTTCCATATGTCGCTGAACAAATTGTTGATCAAATCTATGTGAACATTGCAGAATGTCAAATGTTAGTAAACAATATTTTATCAAAAGTTGCTGGACTTTATAAATCTACATAATTAGATTATCATTGATGGCTACGAAAGTCCATTAACACATACTTTACTGGCAAAAAGAAATCATTTAGTACGATTGTGCACTTAGGGATCGATATTAAATATAAATATCAAAGTGTTGAAATAACGTCCAGCTAATTTTGGACTTCTTCGTGGAATGTTAGCGTACAGTGACTTTTGGATTATTGCATCGAGTTTAAGTGTCCAGCGACTTTTGGCGTTAATTAAGTTATGGCAGTGTTTAGGGACTTTTGAACTGTCATGACGAACAAGGAGTTTTGAACATACCTTTGTATATTAACATATGGAGAGTTCTCGTGTACAGTTAATTTCGTAGCTTTATTTTGTTTAGCGACTTATGTCTTTGACTGTACCTATAGGGGAAACTTATGAGCTTTTTGTACCTAATTTGTTAATTGAAGCAGCAGGTTTATTAAATATAAATAACCAGTGATTAATTAGTTAGACGAAACGAAATAATACTAGAACATGTCCCGTCTATATTTTCACTAAGAAAACGTAAGAAATTATGTATAATCTATTACACATATCACATATACCTACATTGACATAACGCCAAACAGCGCAGTGTTTTTTTCCAATGTCGATAAGACTACCGGTGAAATTACTAGCATAGAGGATTAGAGGCATTCCTTCTTTGTCCTCAGGGTGACAACGCGTTTGCAGTCTTAAGATTGTAGTCTTGAGAATGCAAAGGTCTATGGTCTCAGATCCCACTTACCACCAGGGTGCCTGTTCGCTTTCTAGGTCCAAAAATTCCTACACTGTAAGAATTATTTTAAAATAAAAGAGTACAGAATTGCGGCTTATTGCGGCAGTCACGATCCTGAAACGATTTTTATAATTGGTATACGAATTTAAAAAATAAATAAACATGCAATTCTTGCGTTGAAAAAAATCGCGCCTGTTGCCCGTTTGGAAGTGGGTCGACGCGGCAACGTCGCATAGCGGTACCGGGGCGGAACGGCAACGGCGCGCGTTGCCAGCTCGATACCTACATTATTGATGTGGTTAGAGGCCTGGCAACGTCGCTTTCGGATATTTTTGATTTGATATTAATGTCTGTGTATTTGTAGATCAGACATTGCAAATTTAACTATATATAGCAATAACAATAAGTTTTAGCCCTAAATATATAAATATTGAGCAAAGTAAAACATTATGAGTGGGTATTTAAAAAGTTTTAATGATCATCCTAGATAGAAACTTGCTGTAACATCACATCAAATCACACCCAAACAAAGAATGAAACTAAGTAGGTAGTTTGTTTCCGTATCAAATCTGAGTACAGAACGAAAGTTATTTAGTATTAGTACCTACTTTCTAGTCTATCTCTGAGTCAATCTGTAAAATAATATTGGGAATGTAATTTGGTAAGTACGCGCGTACAGTTCCCAAATCGATTGCTTGATGAAATCCGGTTCTAAGGACTATTCAAATAGGATTAAGTGCTGAATGGTTCAATAGGCTGGTAGGTTCCTAGTAGCTATGGATATTGCATTAACTAATGAGATATTTAGCATTAGCTTATGGACACATATTTAACTCTTATTCTTATTACTCAAGTAGGTACACAATAATATTAAAAATCAAAGTTACTTTCTTATTTAATTAGGTATAAATTGAGAGAAGTTAAATTTGTTTTAAAAAATAAACTGGATAAACCATTTTGACACGCTTTCAAATATTATAATAGGCATTAGCCATCTAGTTTAGTTTTCTTACAATACCAACTTCTGTTACTTAACAGATGTTGATAGTAAAGATTCATTTGTTTACACTATCCACGAAATGTAAGTCCTCCAAAGACACGAAAAGGTCAAGAGTGATTTTGAAATTACTTACCTAATAAAAACATAAAAAGTGTGTTTATTAGACCATACAGACAGACTTATGACTTCTACGTTCCTTGAAGCTTTTAAGAAGTGTATAAATCTTATCAAATTATGTAGTAGGTACAATACATCAAACCACTCTACTCTCCTCACTCCTCGGACCCATTTAGTTTTAGGATGCTTCGAAATCAGAAGCGGTTAAGTAAAAGCTCTCGAGAACCTGTAATTTGATCCTACCGCCATTAGAGACAGAGCTAGGCGAAGTATACTTGAGAACATTGTCTGTGAAATGCCAAACATATTAAAAATAACAAAAAGACAGAGAGCTATAGTATACCTATTAGATTGTTGGTGTGCACTTGACTGTTTCCTAGATATATAATATAAAAGTTTAATCTATAGACCATAAACGTATTAGGTATTTTTGTGAGACGAGGTTTTAAGAATCTAAATTGTAACACCTCCGATAAGTGGACAAATTTAAAACAGCAAAGCATTTCTAGCTCTAGCTAACTAAAAGCGTTTGAAAAAATGAGAGCGATGTTCCGAGTTATTGCCAACATGATCTAATTTGTTACCAAAATTTGCTGCCTAAGTGTTTGTTCGGCCGAAGACCATAAAAAAACGATACCTACCTACTTACAATTTTCTAATTGAATTAAAAAATAATCAGATCATAAAAGATACAGGCCGGTAACATTCTAACAATACCAATTATGAAAAACCGCATGTGAACATTATGAAGTACTCGTAGTTGCTGAATTCCGTTCATTCATTCAGTGGCGTCAGTGGCGTGCGATAGTCGCATCGCAGGCCGGCCGGCCATGCGCAGAGAGCCGGTCGCGCGTCAGTCGCACTCCCGCTCGCGGACGCGTTTATCGTCATACAAACGCAGCGTGGTCGATACATTAAATTCCAGTCCGCCACTCGCGTCGCTGCCAAATGTGACAAAATGCCGTTCCATGATTTGAATGAATTCAAAACTATCTTTTGACATAATACAGTTGTGATCAAATTGGACTTATAGGTATTATGATTAAAAACAAAGCGAGAGTATGGACAAAATTACTACTTAACGTGTCTTACCCAACAAATAAATATGAGTAGCCATAGTTCTTAATGCATTTATAACCTCACTTTTCTTCGCTAATTAATTGACATACGTCCGTTTTAGAAAAACACGTGGTTTAATAAAGTACAGACGACTTTTCACGGACAATAACGTGAATGTCTACAAATTCTACAATGTTTGAACACATGAATCCTGTCCGTTTGATTGAGGAGGTGAAGGCGAGGCCTGGGCTGTACCGGAGCGACCAGCCGGCGGACAGGGAGGAAAAATTAGCGCTTTGGAAACAAGTCGGGGCCGCCATGTTCGATGATTGGGGCACCTTTAACAAGGCTACGGCGTACGATAGAGGTATGTGTATTGCCGAAAAAATACGACTTTAAGAATAATTGAAGTGAGAAATTAAGTCATCAAAATTTATTTTTTACTTTCTGACTCGATAAATAATTATCAATGACCCCAACGTGTAGGTGACCCGGTTTTAAGCTTATCGCGAGGATGAGAAGAATCTGACCGATACGGGTGACACATGTTCGCTGATAAGCTCATGTCGCAAATGTCATGCGCTAAGTCACGATCAAAGTAAAGTCACCGAGAACATGTTATTGGTTGTAGGGTTATTATAACGATGGTTTGCTTATATTTTATGTTGGTTTGAAAATTAAAAGTGACGCATTGAATTGACTGCCATGAACTCTTTATCAATCTGTTCAAAATGGACTCAGCAATCGGGTCATCATCGGTTGAGCACTATAATACCGCTAAAGTATTAAATATAGGGCTGTCTCCAACAACGCCCGTAAAAAAAGGGCGTTGTTGGAGACAGCGATACATTCAAAAGTATTTAGTATTTCCGTTCATTAATTTTATAAGGAGATTTCGACATGGCGAAAAAAAGGGCAAAAATAACGCATGTATTGTGGTCGTAAGATTATGAGCATATGATAATTCCCCATTTAAATAAATGCAACGCAGTCCAGACAGGCCTCTAATGACATGTTAAATATATTGCCTCAATTATAAATCAACGGAAGCTCGACAGAACCAGTCTTCGAGAACCGGTAGCGACTGTGGAGAGGGTGCCAAGCCCTTTACAAAACGGTTGAAAACTGGACAACGTTAGACAGCTGACAGCCTTAGGCTTTATAAATAAAACAACAGCTGTCCCAAGAGTCTCGCCACTCCTACGTAAGGAGACATTCCAAAGCACACTTTGTAAAGAATGCCTGAAACAAAGAAGAGCTGCAATGGGTACCTATCTATTCTATTGATGGAATACACTGAAGATAGAGCTTTTAAATCCATCCAGATCAGATACCCAGAGAATTTATTTTGGAATTATATTGTTTCCAAAGTTTTACATAAGTATTCTATTCAACAATTAGGTATACCTAACACACTAGCAAACTACACTATTGATTTGATTACGATTCCTGTTTAACATTTTAAAGATTTCCATGAAAAGTAACTTACGGGCGTCCTGTTTATATTGTCACCCTTCTTGGTGTGGTCCGTCTGGTGGTATACTCTTGCCCGTCCAAAGCAAACTCACATGGTCACATGGACCAATAAGCTTACTACTCAACCCATGTGCGTTTATAGTCGTGCAGCGGTACGTATCTGACTGACCTTGTATCGAGTATACCAAGCGCGTAGACTAGACACGCACGGGTATAGTTAGGTTTAGGTAAGGTTAGGTGAGGTAAGGTGAGTTTGCTTGAGGTGAGTTCACCTAAAGCTGGCGTGTGCCAATATTCCTGCCAACAGTGCCAGCCAACACAGCCAATGCGTAGACGCGTTGACTTGTGTATAAGTAGTATACTTACCGAAAACACATGTGCAGCTGCCCAACCTATCATCAGTTTTGGGCCAAATAAAAAGCCGATAAAAACCATTGACCAACGTAAAGGTATGATTGTGATGATTTCGGTCGCCGGGCGCAGTCGCCAACTCGAATCATACCTTAAGTTAAGAGGATAAAAATTTGGCACCCATTTAGAATATCGAAGTTCGAAGTAACGTTATCCATCCCTATAACGAACGACGAGTCTAACGGATGTTGAATGCGCAGTGTCCAATGTATTACTATTTGCGACTACGACTTAACTACTGGACATAACTTGAAATCTTTTAAGATCAACTTTTTTCAGTTCTACAGCTGCAGAAAAAATGGCGTTCCCTGCGCGATGCGTACAATCGCGAACTGCGTGCGCGCAAGACGGGCGTGCGGGTCAACGCGCGCGTATACATGCATTTTAAGCGCATGTGCTTCCTCGGTGGCTTCGACGGAGAATTAAGCGAAGAGTAAGTCACTAGAAAGTAATGTAATGAAAAGCGTCCTTGATATAGCGTGAATTACGGGCATACATAATGGATTTCTGGACTACCAAAGAACTACGTCAAAGGGACCAACCATTTAAGATTTGATCAATTAGGTACCTACGTCACATTAAGGTATACTCATTTATAACTAAAATATCTAAAAATATAGGTAGATAGCCTAACAATTCACAATTTTTACAGTTACCAGTAAAGTCAGAAAAGTAGAAAATCTAACTATTATTGTTTTCAACAGCGAACAGGACAATGTCAGCGAGGAGGTCGTCAAACCCAAGAGACCCCGAATCAAGAAGCGAGAAAAGGAGTCTTCACCAGAAAGCGAGGGGCCTGCAGAGGAGATTGAAATGCCCATCTACCCTGTACTGGACGTAGGATTGAGCGAAGACCCTGACAAGTTGTTCCTGCTCTCGTTTCTGCCGGAGATACGCCAACTCCCGCCGAAGATCAAGATGTGGGCAAGAGCACAGATAGCCAGAGTTATGCAGGTCAGTGTAATATCTTATCAAATTATTAAATACCTGACGTCACTCAAGTGTCAATGTGTCATGTATTTTCATACAGTAGGAACGAGTGTTCAAGTTTACGGCCGTCAACATTTTCTGCAGAACAAATTAACAGGCATCAGAAACCAAAAATCAGGTTTTAATAAGATTTTCTTTCTGCAGGAAGCAGTGACTACTCAGTACAGTGAACCAGGAGGCAGCGTTGGTTTTGAAGAGATTAAGACCAGAAGAAGCGAGAGCGATGGGTAGCATACGCGAGGTTCTCACCTTTTTCATCATTTTAATTATCCTGTTACATAATAGTACTTATAAGAATAATTGTAAATAGTGGTCGTTAATAAAATAAATGTTGTATTTTTTTTTACGTGTTTTAATTAAGATAATGTTGAGTATTACTTATGTATACTCATTTGCAAGTTGATTGTGAGTTGATGCAGTAAGTAGGTATACAAAACCGAATACCATAGGTACACTCTTTTTCATCTAAGATGAATCCTGTGACAGATCATATAAACACGTTACACTTGTTTCTTTAACTTTACATAAATACTACATTGGTACACACCTAGCCACGCAGTTCAGGAACTTAAATAATTAATCGCCTATTTTTAAGTAAGTACCTGGCCTGTGAGCATAGTACCTATAATGAAATTACGAAATAAGGCTATCACAGAACTCATCTTTTATAAAACAGAGTGTAGCCAAGATTACTTCGTTCACAACGACTGCCTAGATTAGTTCTGTCATTGACAATACTAAAGGTAAATAAATGACGCAACGCAAATGATTCTGAATAATATAAACGCACAAATGTCATGGCGACGCCATTAGCCTAGTTGTTGTGACCACGCCAACTAAGTTAGTGATCCTGGGTTCGATCCCCAAAGATTAGCAAGTAGGTAAATACTTATTTTTCCGAAGTTTTGAACATTTTCTATGCATCAATATGAGTATATTAATCGTTGTCTTGTAGGTACAAGTCTAGACCTTCATTTGGAACTAGGTCACTTAAAGCATGATTGTCCCGTGATATATTGTTTTTTATTTATTAATAATAGTTATAATGAGGCGATCCTAGTTGCAATATGCCTATCTACTTGGTTGGACACGCTACAAAAAACGGACCAAATCGAAGAGGAGAGGAGGAAGAGAAACCGTTAAAATCAACGATTAAATGCTATGTATTTTCTATCTCGTCACTTGCCGCGGTCATTGTAACAAGGTTCTACGATGGATCAACGTTTAGTCCATGATGGTACCAACAGTAGCATCATGAATGGTTAGCAGAAGCCTTGTATTCAAATGACGACACTGTTTAATGTAGTTAAGAGTCATTTCTTAATTACCCATCCAATTTTAGACATTACAGTACCAAATTTATTTTTGATTAAGACACACAATCCTATATTTAAGATTTATTCTAAAAATTCACGGTTTTAAATTTTCCAAACTTGGCACGATTCTACAAGAACTTCGGTAAAAGTAGCGTTTTGGAACTTTTTACTCTGCGCGGATTGCCAAGTTGCGCAATTATTCTGTGCTTGGCGTATGAATTATTTTAAAGAATGTGGAAAAATGTGGCCTATATTCGCACTAAAAAATATAATTGCAACTAATGAAAGTGTGTCTTAAGAATAAAGATGTGCATAGGTATGTGGGCCATTCTACTTTTCGTTGTACATAACTTTTAGCCACGTTCTCACTAAACTATTTTTATTTAAAAAAACGGTGAAGTGGTGCGTTTTTTAACTTGAAATTCGAAAAGGGACGTAAATAAGCTTATATTTAGAATTAATCTAATTCATAAAAAGTTATTTGTAATAACTATAAAGTTAGTAACGCAGTGGACGTTGATGTCCCCGCCTTTTCTATGGAAAAAGTGCAATTTACCACTGAGTTACCAAGATTCTTCAGCGATGAGTAATTTAAGAGTTTTTTTTTTGAAAACCGTTAAGCTTAAACATTCTAAGTTCATGTTATTTATTTATTCGCGGATTCTTAATTTGGTATACTTTTTATCGGACGATAGCAAAAATGTACACTGAAAAGTAGAATGGCCCCTGTAGGTTGTCTGGGCACAAAATAATATTGTTTTAAGTTAGTAATACCTCAATACTAGAAAGTGAAAAAAAAGTTACATAAAAACAAAAGCAAAAACATCTCACATATAATATCAACGAGTTCTTCGTAGCTTGGCAACGAGACGTGTTGACGATCTAAGAAAATAAAACAATTCGGAATAAATTTGTCTTACTGCAATTGCATATCGGTATCAACTTCTTACTACATTGTTGACATCAAGAAACGTTCAAAACATTAAGAAATCAAGTTTAAATATTACACTTGCAAGTCTTCGAACACGCACCAACTTTATAACTCCATTCAAAACGCTCCCGCGTCGTTGCCAGCTCGTCGCGGCTGCACGGCGTTACCGCTGCGATCCCACTCCGTCCCCATCGCGGTTGCGGGCCAGTCGCGTGCCGCGTGCGATACGCACTCAAACCGCTGCCGCCAACGGCTGTCACCGAAAAGTTTTACATCTATTCTAAACAAGTTTGACGTTTCAAAAAATGTCGTTTTGTTTCGATGTAGAAGAGTTTATAGATGAAATAAAGAAGTACCCAGCGATATGGGATTTGACTTGTGAAGATTACCGGCATCAAATGAGAAAACAGCGCGCCTGGGCCGAGGTGGCTCGCTTGTTCATAGAGGACTTCGACGAAATGGATGAAGTCGATAAAAGTGATGTTTGTAAGTTTCAAGTTAATAAGTTTTGCTATCTAGGTAGGTAACCTTACTGTTACCTTATCAACAGAAATATTTGGGGTAAAACATACCTAGCTACCTGCGATTGATTAAGGTGACGTCACAGACTTTATCTAAGATGTGTTTATCTACTTGTTTTATGTTCTATTGAGAGAGTTTATCAGGATATTTAGGATTGCCGTGTGTTCGATAACATGTAAAGTAAAAAACGTTTACAAGGGATTTAGGCAAAATGTACAATAACTAGGTGTGAAACGTAAAAATTACAAGTACACACCTACCTAACATGTTGTCGAGTTTGTGTTACAACTAAATGGGAACTGGATGTTTGAAAAACTCTAACGCATTTTGGATCTACTACGTCCTGCTCTTCTGCTTAATTGTTCATAGGTACAGTACATGGCGTAACCGTGCATCCCCCATTTACTGGCGGGAGCGGGACGTGCGCCGTTGTAGATTAAAAACAATAAGATTATTTTTCCGTTGTCTTTGTGTCATTTGGCATTTCACAAACAATCTCTTCTTTTTTTAAATCATTTTGTTAATAAATAATAATCGTTTTATTTTTAACAAGACAGTCCCTTATGTGCGTGTTCTTTGACATAGCTACTAAATATTTTTTTACTTTCAGTCCGAAAATTATTCAACAAGTGGCGGAACATTCGAGACTCCTTTGTAAGGCACATGAAACGGCCTGATGGGAAAAAGGGCTACATGTATGCGAAAAACCTAACGTTCCTCAAAACCATTTACAAAATAACCTCAGAAGGTGAACCGGACGCGGAAAACGATTCAAATTCTAACCTTCAGTGGGAAAGCGAGGACGATCAGAAACTGAAAAAACCCAAAAAGCAGAGATTCCACGTTCTAAACGAGCACTCGAACTGGAGCGATGAGGATCCACCGTCCACGATAGAAAATTTAAAAAGAAAACGTATTCCAAATGTACTTATGAAGACTGAGAACGTAGAGTTCGTCGATACGCCTCCGTTACCAGACAGCTTCTCGATGGAAGACGAAGATAGGTCCTTCTTTGAATCTCTCTTACCAGCAGTAAGACAATTCGATTTAGACGAAAAGTTAGAGTTCCGAAGCCAAGTAATTAGTTTAGTTAGAAAAATAAGGACGACTGCTCACAAGATCGATTCAACCCTGCGTACTGATAGCTAGCTGTTAATTTTAGTTGTGGTCCATCAATATAAGACTCATTCCAATAAATAATAAGTATTTTTCAAGAATTGTCTGTAGCGATTATTATCCTTAACGTAATTTGTTTCCCACAGGAAACAACTTACAACTTTTTTTTTTGTATGATAAACTTCCTTGTGAAATTGTGTAAGTATGATGATATTAAAAAAGCATTAAAACTTCAGAATATTTCCCAGAGGAGCTGAAGTAGGTACTTACTTATTCTTAATCTTGACTCGACTGGGACTGGGACGTAATTTTTATGAAAGGACGTTTTGCGAACCGAACTTCAAGTGCCGTACCGTTTGGTAAACTAGAAGAATAGAAAGTAACTAGGTATCATCTGTAACACTTCAGTCACTTTAACGTTTTTTGTAAAACAGCACATGAAGTCAAATGAGTAATGTCGTTGACGCTGGTTTGTTTTTATAAGAAACCTGAAATAAAAACCGTTTTGAGTACTCATAAAAAAAGGAGGAGGTTCTATGTTCCACTGTATGTATTGGCTGTTCTCCGATTGATGGACACCACAGATGACCACCGGAAATCCTCAACAGCATCTATTTCAAGAACATTGAATTGTTTAAAAATGACTATGACTTTCCCGCAGCGTTGCTTGCGGCGAGCTTGACATGTCTTAGGGTCGTATTAATAAACTAATCTCAATAAAATTGTAATGTTCGTCTCGAGAAGCGTCAAAAGTGACAGTGTTCTATGGTTTGACGTTTACTTTGACGTATCTTGTGACGGGCATTTCAGTCAAGATGAGTTTATTAATACGACCCTTAATGTTTCATATGAACTAAGAAGCGAGACTGTATAACAGCTTATTATGTTCACTAGAGTATACAAAATTAAAAAAATTAAAAAAAACCGCCTTCAATAACTTAAAAAATAACTTCTTTTAAAATGGTAGGCAGTAGATCAGTCCAACTGAAGTTGGCGACACAATATTTTTAACCAAAAACCGACTTCAGTTGGACTGACCTATTAGGTGCAGTCATGTCTAATAACAGTAATAATATGGACACAGCTAAACTTTCAAAAATATGTAGAAATGACTCTACTGCAAGGGAATAAAGTTGTATACATATGGCGGTTTTTGTATTTTAAATATTTATTTTTTCAAAAACCTTACATTTTAGGAAACGTAGGAGTCGTAGGACATTATTTAATTATAGCATACTTTACGTAAGTAGGTACCCATACCTACCAATACCAGCCAATTTGTTTTTATCAGGGGTTGTCATGTCATCAGTTCATCACTCATCACATCACCCAAAAGAAAAATAATCTATTAAGAAGTGATAATTGACAACAGAAACTTTTTTAGGTTATTTTGAAGAAAAAGATTTAGAGAAAGAGGTTTGGCATACTGTCTGACAGTCAGTTTGGTTTCAGGAAAGATAAATCAACGACTTTAGCCATTTATGAATTACTTAAAGAAATATCTGAATGTAGAGATAATAAAATACCGGTGATGGCTATATTTTTGGACATGTCGAAGGCTTTCGATTTTGTTAACCACAAAATCTTGTTGGCAAAGCTTTTCAACTTAGGGATTAGAGGTACCTGTCATGATTGGATCTCAACATATTTACTGAACAGACAACAAAGAACTGAAATAACCAAATACTGCACCCAATCTAAAACTATGAAAAAAATGAGTCAAATCTGGAACCAGTACTTCAGGGAGTACCACAAGGGAGTATTTTGGGGCCCTTGTTATTTCTCGTTTATATTAACGATTTACCAAATGTTTCACGTCACAAAATTGTGCTTTTCGCGGATGACTGCTCAGTGGTAGTGCGCGGAGATGATATGAATACCTATGAGGCCGAAGCTAATAAAGTTTTTAAAGATATTATTGACTGGTTATTTAAAAACAATTTGAATGCAAATCTAAACAAAACCTACTTTATGGAGTTTTGTTCACCTCAAGGAAAACCAAAAGGAGTAGATATATGTTACCAGAGCAATAAAATTACACGCGTTGAATGAATTCGGTTTCTGGGCGTTACTTTGGATCGTCATAATAACTGGGATGATCATATAGATACACTCTTGACTAAACTGAACAGGTTCGTATTTGCACTTCGTAAATTGTCACAAATCGCGTCACAAAAAACAGCACTTCTTGCCTTTCATGCGTATATAATGTCTAATTTGAGGTACGGAATTATTTTATGGGGAAATGCCAAAAAAAATGACAGGGTTTTAAAATTTCAAAAAAAGTGCCTGAGGTCCATCTGTGGAGCTCAGATATCCGATTCGTGCAAACCCTTATTCAAAAAATTCAAAATATTAACACTACCTTCACTCTATTTGCCTTTTTGTCAAGATTAACATGAATTTATATCAAGTTCAACCCTCAAATCCTAGAAAAGCGTCTCAGTTCCACGGATTTAATCTATGTTATCCAAAGAATCACAAGACGGCACATTTTAAAAATAGTGTTTTTCACATGTCCGTTAAGATTTTCAACAAACTACCTGAAGACCTAAAGAAAACTGATTTTCCTGAATTTAAACATAAATTATTTAAATGGTGCTGTGATAAAGCATATTATACTGTATCCGAACATTTTTTATGACAAGTATTGTTAGTAGTAGAATAGTTAATTATAGGGGACTGAAATACTCTTATTGTTGCAAATAAATTGGAAATTGACATGCTCAAAAATAATGTATATTTAAGTTATGACAATGGTTTTGAGTTTTATATACTTAATATTAAATGTCCTGTTAGACCTAAGTAAATAAAAATTGTACGCCGACCATCGGATGATTGTGACGCGCTAACTCTTTACTTTACCATCCATTGTATCTACTCACAATATGACAATAAAATATTTGAATTTTAATTTGAATTTTTGAAAAAAAAACACGCATGCGACATGCCGTCCGTCTCAAAAGCTTTTTTTTGTTTCTTATTTACTGAGAAGGTAAATAAATACATTTCTGCAAATAGCTAAAGAGCTTTAACGTCACATGATCTTTTCTACGTCACAGCTAGTGTTACGTGCCGCGGCAAACAAAATGAACTTTAATGACGTCATCATGACCACAAGGTTGTCCAAAACGGGCGCGTAGCAAACGCTGATAATATTTTTTTTTTAATAATTAAAAAATCGGAAAAGTATTTGAGACTTAACCTCTTGCAGCATGTTTGCATTTGAAATTGCGTAATATGTAGGTATTCCTAATTTACGACACTTGTTTTTAATCTTTTTAAATAAACCAGGCGAGCTGGCAACGTTGCGATGAAAGCGGGGATCGATAGTTACGTAGCCAGGGAATGTTCAGTACATTTCTCTATTTAGTTAGTGTTTTGCACAGGAACCTTGATTAGGGCAGCTTATAGGTACCTACCTATATGATTTATTCATTGTTTTATTTGAATTGAAACTTTAATTCACAATTGTTGAATTATTGAATTGATCTTTAAGAGTTTAGGTAGGTGTATGTGTCGCTTATTTCTATTTATGAAAACTGCACGAAATAAAAAAGTCAGATTTATTATAAAACCCTGTAGTCTATTTTTTACCAAAATAATAATTTATATCTTTATATTTTTTATATCTTGAAAAATAATAATTCATTAGTCGCGAGCGGTCAACGATTTAAGACGATGGTTTCTTGTCTTTGGTACCTAAGTATCTAACTACCTACTTACCACAGATTATAGGATATGTCTATTAAAGACAGATAGGAATCAAACTTGGAACTGACATAACGTTAGTAGTAGTTGAGTCCCGCACCGCAGCGTAAAGCAGTGGCGCTAGTATGCAAAAAAAAAGAAAAAAAAATGGAGGAATGGCGGCAAATGAATTCTGAGAGCAGTTCATTTTCGTATTGAACGAAGTAAACTTCTTCGCACTTTTGGTTGATAAACACGAATAAGTTAACTTCGTTCAATTCGAGAACGAACTTTTAATTTCTGCAGTTTGTGTATTATAGGAACTCATGTTTTTTTTCCCGTGTGAATAAGATTGTTTCACTGATTTTAAACGAGTTAAGTATTAATACATTTTCGACAATAAACTGATGCAGTGAAACAAACTATACAAAATAGGAAAGTATACATAATAGGCGTAACTATTGTTTCCAATCCACAAAGACACTACACGTCTCAACATCTAATTTAGCTGTTACGAGATTGAATTATGAAATCAAGCAGCTGAGTGCGTCTTTGTGAATTGAAAATATAATACCGTAGAAATTATAAGCCGTATTAAATTAAAAACATTTATTTTGCAATTAAGTCAAATTTTAAGTCACGAGTCTACCAGCGTTTCTTAAGAGTAGGTAAACAAACCATTTTTGCGAAAAAACGCCGTACAAAATCTCTAGTTAAAAATAACTCTTACTAACAAACATTATTTCATTGAAAAGATACAGAAATTAATAGTGTATGCACTGTTCCGCCATAGGTACTGTAAGAGACACTGACAGAATCTCTTCTTCGGAGAAAAGCGTAGGACACGCCATTGTCATCGTACGGGGCTTTGGCCGTCCACAAAATAAATATTGTTTTTCAAAATGGTAAAAAACACACACTTTTAAATTTTCCGAATCTGAATTACTTTTCGACACTAAATTGCCAGCGTGTGGCGTCAGCAGGTCACACCAGATACCTTTTAACCCTGCGTTCCGAGGGAACCGGTATAACGTTTGATTATCCACGGTCGAGTTGCAGACGGGAATAATACATTTTATTGTACGGCAAGATTTTGCGAACACAATTTCAAATTGGTGGATGGAGTGAACGTTAAACTTGGTGGAAATGGAAATGGAAACTGGAAATGATTTAAAAGAGAAAATTATTAAGTATTTATTTTAGATAGATCTTTATAACACAAAACCAATTTTTTGGCATACACCGTCAAACGCAAAGTCACTTCGAATCTTTCATTTGAAATTATTGAATGAATGTAAAAATGACCCACAGATAAAGCAAAGTTAACGAGTAAACTATTCACGCTTTGTAACATCATTCAATTACCTGAACTGTATAGGATACCTTATGAACTTCAGGTCATGATTCCCACAAATCAGTAACGTAAAAGAGTGAATGAGGTAGATTCCAACCCGTGCTACTTACCTATATTTAGTCTGTCGCTGGAATGTCAGTCTGCTACGATATAATTTGAAAGTTATTATTCCGATATTTATTTAATTCTGTAAACCAGGTTTTTTATACTCATTATTATTAATAGGTGGGTAGGTATAGTCATTAAAAGTTAGTGTATCCAGTAAATTTTTAATGAAGAATCACGGTGAAGAATTGTACTTACCTACATTTTGAGCACCGTGCAGCCTTGAATGAAAATATTTGCACTGATTAAATGCACTATTATCAAACAGGTTGCACATAGCAGAGGGGACCTAAACGCGAAGTTATTCCACTTAACATAGGTACTAACCTACGACCTAAGGAACAAAATCAAGAAGCTGAACTAGGTACCTCCTAGGTAAGTATAATCTACATGTAATTATAACTTTAAAGCAATGCTAGGGCATCAGATGAGGACTTCACCATACCGACCTATGTAGCAAGCTGGTCAACACAAAAACTAACCAAACCTTAATGAGTTAGCAAATTAGCCGGATTCAAAAACAATGGTTAATCTCATCCTAACACTGATTGATGAACTCTACATCCTTGTTGAGACAATAGTAAAAAAAACGGGCATGCTCGCTGACGCAACCGCCTAGCTACAAAATAAATAATGCGTGCACGGAGTGGCAACGTCGCCGGCGCTCGATCGATCGCAGACGGGCTTATCGCACGATAACATTGCTGATAACGAGGTCTTGGGTAAGACCTGGGCACCCTGGGCATGGGATAAGTTCGGATTGCAGTCTATAACAGTATATGAATTTAATAACATACCTACTTGCTAGTTTAAAATATATTTTTGACATTAGGTTAAATAGGTACCTAGGTCGCTACGTTCCTACTTTGAAATGTGCTCCCTACGTAGTGGGTAGGTACAAACAGCAACACTCTTAACTGTACATCAGTGGACCTTATTACAAAAGGCCTACCGGTCTACCGATGGACAGTTAACAGAGTAGGCGATGGTACCTACCTACCTACCTAGGTAAAAATCTTGCTCTCCTTTGAACATGAACAAAGTCTAAAGAACGAAGAAGACATGCATCATACCTACCTACCTCGTTTCAAGTTATATCTTAACGCTGGGTAGGTACCTACCTACGAGTTTTAATTACTTTAACGTGTCTTGACTTAAAATATGTCACTTAGGTACCTAGTAGGTAATTAATTAGAAATAAAACAAGATTTATCGAATCTTAACGTTCCAACTTTGTAACGAAGCACACTAAAAATAAGCAACTGAAAATTTTATACCAATAAAAATCCTATAACTAGGAACAATATTTCTGGCGATATTTTAGGTAGGTAGGTACACTGCAGAAGTATGGGAAAATTCTTTGAATGTAGAGGTAACAAATAATTATGATTCAAAAGAAATTTTACGCAAGCACGTGTCGTGAGTGGCGTCGTGTGAGTTGGAATGTCATGTCAGTTGCGATTGTCATCTAGTTATTTGTAACACGCTCACACGCTCACGTATGCAAACGTAAGATCGAAGCAAAGTAGCTATGGGTACCTATACAACCACTTACAAATAAAATGCGACCAATCAGAAGCAAACCGCGCTAGTGTTTGTATGTCAGCGGTTGTATTGCACCGATAGTTACGTCAACATGAGTATTTGACTCGAAGTAGTGTGTCGTTGTGTGTGACACAGCAACCAACACCGAGAGGTTTTCAGCTGTTTGCGTGAGGTTTAACACGTTGCGAATAAGCCTTCAATGTGTGCGTTCTTCTTTGTAGCACTATAGCTGGATACGAAAGCGGGTCGTCTGTATAGTGATTCCTGCGCATGCGTGAGTGAGTTTAAAGCCATTCCACACAGAGTTGCGCCGCGAGTGGACGTTCGTGAAATTCTCTTAAACGTAATACGTATTTGGTTTGTTGGTTTTTGGCGTGATGTAAAACTAAAAGTGTGTTAATATTACCTTTCAGTCACTACATTCGGTAAGTACCTGCCTATAAGTAGTCAGTGCGTGATGTTTCGTTGTCTAGGAGCGCAATGGTGGTTGTACAGATATAAACCAAGTTTAATTGCATTTTTGTACCTATAATCACAAATATTTTTTCAGTTATTTTTTATTGGGCTTCAGCGTAACATGAAGTTATGAACATGAAACGATTAATATCTCCTGAACAATTCCTTACATAAAAATATTCAGTAGGTATGGCCGCCATTTCTGTAGGTTTCATGTCACGTGACGGGCCACGTGACCGCGTCGCTACACTGAGCCGTCAAAAATATGTATGCCTACCGCATACGAGGTTAAGTTAGGTTTTTATTTTTACCTTTGATTGTACAACAATCAAATCTGTAAAATCTGGAATGCAATAAATGTAGGTATGGAGTATTGAGGTTAAGGTAGCTTACCCACGTAGGCTACGCTACGTAAGTGCTTTTATATTTACCTACTTTAGGATTGAATTCTTAAATTTACCGTGTTTCTAATTCCAGGGTTAAGTAAAATATAAACCTACAAAATGACAAGGACATGCTGCGCGCATCGTTGCAGGTCTAGTACAAAGAAGAACCCTGGTCTTAAATTTTACGATTTGTCGCAGGCGAAAGGAAGGTAATCTTATTTTTGGTCATGTTAAAAGTAGATACCCACTTAAAATATTCCGGTGGTTAAGTACTAATTAAAGAAAGTAGTAGTATAGTAGGTAGGTAGGGGTTGTTAGGTATAATACGTTGCGTACCGTGGTCTGTTTGTTAATTCATTACCTTGCCGCTAAACACAAAACTTTGCAAAGTGTAGTTTGGTAGGTAAGTACCTTAACCCCCTTACTTATAAACGTGGAATAAGCTTGGAATAGTTTATGCCATGCTTTGTCACTTTCTGTCAGATGCCAATATCACAATTACAGATAAGGGCAAAGTATGGCATAAACTATTCCAAGCTTATTCCACCTTTATAAGTAAGGCGGATAGAATATAAAACCGGAATGGTATGTCTCTTTACATTTAATTGGTTAAAAATAAGCTGAATAAAATTGTGGGTACCTACCTACTTATTTAATTTTATGTGGAGGATAAATTACGTTACTAATCAGCCTTATGCGGTTTGTACCGTTTTGAAATTATGTTTAGTAGCGGCTTGTTACAGCTTGGCAGAATGGCTGGCAGCGTTTCCCCGGCGCTACCGCGTGGACATCGTCTCGGACGTCACTGCTGGCAATACGGGCGTATACAGCATTTGCGAAGAGCACTTCTTCGATAGCCAGAGATGTCCGAGTCCAATTTCAATCTCGGAGAGTATTTCCGTCAATAGCGACAAAAGCTCACAAACAGACAACTCTTACTCCTTAGCCAAGTTAAAGGTATCGCCCGTCGAAATAGTTGATATCCAACCCGATACCAACTTTTTTTCAGAGTTTGTCGCAGCGACCAACATTACACCAATAAATAATATAAATATTGGAGCTTATTCCAGTTTAACTTATAATACAAACCCACCACAAAATCAGCCAAATATTGTAATTTTACCTGAATTAGTTTCTAACATAAGTTCTATACAACCACGGTCAGAAAATACACAATTACCAACATTTTACCTAAATAACAATGCATTGTTACCTGCTGTACAAAGTTCATCAACGCTAAATAAAACTCAAAATATAGGACGAGCTGCAAAGAATATTTTGAATCCAGTAAAGATACGACCAAAGTCGCAACCGATGACATTGAAAAGAAATAGTAATAACGCACCTGAATTAATAATAAAAGCAAACTATTCATCACCAAATCTGCAACCCAACACGAATGTTGTAAATATTCCTGGAATCCCTGCTGCAACAACTTTTACGCAACCAACTGTCTATAACGTTGATCCTTTATTCGTTGAAGACACAAATCCCATTCGGCCTGCTCCAAATAGTAACAACAGTATAAGTGTTGATAATGTCCTACCTTGTGTTGTGCCAATAAAAGGAGAACGAGTTGACGGTAGAACACTGCAAAAAAATAGCAAAGACAGACTAGATGGACAACAACAAGGTGTAGAAGTACAATCTGAAAACGGTCCAGAAAAACATAGGAGTGACACAATACAAATAGATTTTACACCAACTGACGACAGCTACACGTCTCAAGAGGATGAAATTGTAGAAGACTATGTTAAATTCGAAGTCGATGAGTCAAAAGAAGGCAATATTGAGACATATTGCTTTTTTGAAAATGATACTGCAAAAAGAAGAAAGGTTGAAACAGACACCACGGAAAACAATTTTAGAATTGTAAAGGTGGAAATTCATCCTGACCAGAATGACATATAAATTTCTCAAAATGATGTCATGTATGTAAACGATTATTTTAAGTGTTAAATGTTTTATTGTAATTGATATGATGACATTGATGACATATCTAAATTTGAATTTTATTTATTGTTCTCTCTCTGGCATTGCTTGCGTTTATTTATTTATTCTTAACATTGGATTACAAAATTATTTATGTATAAGTATAAGTAACTTAAGTGTACGGTCGGCCAAGAAATTGGTGTATCAGTTTTGACAAAAGTCCCTGTGAGATCTAATTGTCGCTAAGGTTGACACTTGTCACTGTCATAATATATTGCAAGGGAAAATCTAACTTGTTGTATCATGACGTGTAAATGAACTTAACCATAGGGTGGTACAACATACTTTTGGCCGACTGTACCTACTTACTTGTGTCATTCGAATGTTTGTGTTTGACGGAAATAAGCTGTGGAAAAGTAACGACCCAAAATCCTTCCCATGTATAATTTTATACCAGTCCACCAATTACACCGCGCCACTGAGCCAAACCTGTCTTTATAGAGTGGTTTTCGACCACGGTTTAATTAACCACAGAACCAAAAACAAGAAACCGGTCACTTGTTTAATTGGCTTATACCGTTAAACTTCGTATACGCGACACGATACGTAGAAGGTATCATTAGTTCATATCAAGGTTTATGCAGGATATACCTACGTAGTTAAGAGTCCACATCAACCCATTAACCTCGTAGTTAACTTTTTATTGAGAACTTATTTCCGATGAATAAACTGTGTTGGTAACGTAGGTGTTTGTTTACTTTAAGAGTTAAAGTACTTTCTTAGAATAGAACAGAAATTGGTAGGTCAAATAATTTCACAGATAATTATGCATCATTACATTACCTACTCAGCTGCTTACAAACGTCCCTATTTAATTATTGGGCCTAGTAGATATAATTCATGAGAAAAGGTGCGTGTGACATCAAACAGATGAATATGGTGAAACTAAAAGGATTCGTAGGTAGTTAGTTTAACAACGGAACCTAAACATCGTAACGATTAGCTAAAAAGCGGCGTCTTAGGTTTTTATTTTAGTCTATTTGTGAGCTGTTTCGTGATTTGTGCGAAATAATATATCTTGACTATAGGTAGGTACAGTCACGAGATTAAATTTGGTACCCAACTAAGGTCCAATGTCAATCTGACATTCTACAACAATAAGGTCGTTTCCTAAAAGTTACAAATGACTTGACATCTCTAATGACATTGACGACTTCAAAGATAATTTTCTTGAAATGGGTCTTAAATTAATGCTCGTGACCGTACCTACCTAATCAAGGTTCTTAATGCGTAGGTAGCTTATGGACTCGACTCCCTACCCTTTTACAAATACTTACTTTGTACAAATACCTATAAAAGATGGACGAAAACAAGCCCAACACACAAATAAAGTAATTTTATTTTTACCAATTTCTTATCCCTATTTGTCGCTCAGCATGAGTTGAAATGCGTTATACCTACTCTCCCATCTATCACTTCCACGATACTCGAACAGCCCCGGTCGAACTTGCCGATTCGCATTGCCAAACAAGTTCGAAATGCGAATATTTACTCGGCGTGCACGGACTGGCAACGCAACGCGGCCCAGCGCTCGGAGCGGCAACGTCGCCAGTACTTTGTAAGAAGGTATGAACAAGATCAGCTGCTTTTGTGTCGGTGTGAGTGAAAAGATACGCTACATGAATTTGTTGTGTAGAAAATGAGGGCTTTTTTTTACTATTGACAGTTTGCACGTTGTTCCGTTTTTTATGGGCCATTTTTAAGGAAACTCATCTGTCATGTCCTCATGTCGTGTCATGTACAATAACACGAAATACCTAGGTACTATTGTAGTTATAGCTATTTGCTGTTTACACTAATTTACTTGTTATGTAATCTTTCCTCAAGGTAATAATAATAAAGGACAGTTAGAAAAAATCAACAGTAGGTAGGTAGCTAGTACTAAAAACTGTTTTGTAGCGACTGGTAGGAAATCCATTTTCTTTTAATGTCCTCAATAAAATTCCAATCTGTTTGACAGTAAAGCGAAAAGCTAAGGGCTCTCTCGAAGATGTTTTTTACGATTATGAAAAACCACATAAATTGACTTTTATTTAAAAGTTATAGGTATAAGAATATCATTTCAAAAGCAGGATGGGTGGATATTTTATGATTTACGAGTTATGGGTAGGTACTTTTATAGGTTTGAAAATTAAGCAAGAGCAGAGTACCTACCGAGGAGGGGGAGGCCTATGTCCAGCAGTGGACGTCTTTCGGCTGACATGATGATGATGAGAGTACCTACTTACAATTTACGCATAACATCGGTTATCCGTAATACCTAATATCAATTATGGCAGTGGCAGTGGCATGCTAACGAATTTACTAGGATAGGTACCCACGGCATATTTTAGGGTCCTGTACCAAGTTACAAATAGGTAGGTAGGTAATTCTTGGCGAGAGAGTTAATAGTATTAATACCGACTATTTCAAAAGGTACCAAGGTATAAGTGTAGAAAAGTAGGTACCAAAGTGTTTAAAATTACATTGTAGTGTTGCCGCAATAACAAAATTACCTACCTTACATAATATAAAAAGTACCTACCTACTAAATACCTAATAGCAGCAAATTCAGAATAAATTACGCCCCTTTAAGGCTTACGGGTAGGACGTAGGTAGGTACATTATACCTAGTGTTATTGTTGTTACCTATACACGGTATTTTAATAAGCACACTTATTTACAATAAATCAGGTTAGTAGCACGGCATATCGAGCCTTAACAAGGCTATGATTGCATTTAAAAATGCTACAATGTGATTGGAGCATTTGAATAATGCACCAATCACGGCCTTGCAGGGGGTCCGCTATTCAAATACATACCGTGCTATTAAGAACGACCCAATCAGCGTGCAGTTCTAAATAACTACATCTCAATCCTACAATAACTTTATCACGTCACGTTCGCCGACACCGTTGCCCGGTTATCCAAAGTCTGTAGAGACAATTTTGGTCCAGACGAGGTCACAGATATTCCTGGGCCGACCTCTATTGATTTTCTATTAAAAGAATTGCCTCACTGGACTCTAAATTAGTGAAGAACAGAGCATAAAGTTTGAATAGGTAGATAGGTAGGTACCTAGTTGTTTTAAATAACTTAGTTAACTACACTGTAAAATGTAGGTGTACGTGTCCACAACTTCTTCAAGATCGAGATGTTCAGCTCGAGAGAATCAGCTCTTACGCCTCTTACACACCTTAATGTCACATAGTCACATGCACTGACATCAGGTTTACACATACCTACCTACGGTAAAACGGAGTCAATAGATACAATCTAAACTACCAACTGTACGGTAAGTCTCAGGCTGTTGTAAAATTAAATTAATTTATTAATAAGAAAGTAAAAATATTATATGTCTGTCTTGTATGTCTATACACCCAGTTTTATAAATACCTATAGTAGGTGTATTGCAAAGTGTAGACAGGTTATAGGCAAATATACTGTAAGAATTTATTTTTAATTAAAAATATTTCAAACATAAAGAATTCTTTATGTGAAAAACGGACACATAATGTATACCCAAAGTGAATGGACAACGAGTGAATTCACAATCCATTGAAAACTTTTAATGAGTGATATTAATGAGTTTTTATTTTTACACAATAACATTGGCGGCGAGTTTCTTTTCACAGCGAGCCTTGGAGGAGTCATGCTCATGGCCGCGTTGTGTAACTGAATAACGTTAATGTACGGAGTGCTAAAACTCGATATGTAGGTACACCTATATAGTTCATTTTGTATTAAAACTGGCGACCCCCCCTTGCTTCGCTTTTGGTTCATGTGAATTTTCTTTAACACCCGTACACAAACGGATAAACCAGAATTTATTATACCTACCTACATAAAAAACCTGTGAAAAAATATCCAACTGATGGTGAAAACCGCATCGCAATCCGTTGCGTGGTTTAGGAGTTAGTCGATGTACAGAGAGACAGAGAGACGCGAAGCAACTTGTTTTATACAATAAAGATGATAAAGATAACGAATCTTTGCGCTAAGGCCCTGTTGTTTGATCAGTAGTTAAACTAACTAATTGTTAAAATTCGAAAAAGGAATCGAAAATTTGAAGTAATCTCAAGGAAATGTGTAAAATTTTCAATTCCTTTTTCAAAATTTAACAATTAGTTAGTTTAACTACTGATCAAACAACAGGCCCTAAGTCGTCCAAAGGTTTGCGACTTATATTAAAATTGTATTACTTACCTACTTTGCGATCTTATTTAGACATTACTCTAATTAAAAAGCTAAGCAAATATAATAAATTCAATTCTAGGTTCCACAAAATGTTATAAAAACGCGTACTTACGAGAACTACTCGGTTAAACGAACGAGAGACTAAAGAAAAGTAAAAAATACTTAAATTTTAATCAAGTCACGTTAGATAAGTGTTTCAAGACAATCTTGCAGTTTTGTGAATGCGAATGTCTATGGGTCACAGTTTCCGCTTACCATCACTTGGCCTGTGTGCTCGTTTGTCTTCTCTATGCCATTAAAAAAAAAGAATCACTAATACATGTTAAAATTCACACAGCCACTTTCAGAATACCGATTACTGTGACATGGTATTGCGTAAATGTAGTATGAAGCGTGTTACGCCCCCATATCGGTCGTTCATTTATAGGTATTTGTCGAACAGGATCACTATCTTACATAGTTTTAATATATGTAAGAAATACGTAAATAATATTAAAATGGCAAACATTATATTAACGGAGTTTACAAACCATAAAGAATTACCACTCAAGAAGCTATTTTCTAGATAAAACCGGCTATTACTCGTACATTTGTTAATTATTTTCGAACCAAACATGCAATTATCGAAATTCCAGTTGGGACATAAATCTGCATTAATAATTGGTTCCCACCTTATATTGTTATAAGTAAATTAGTGAGAAACCGTGTTATAGTCGATTGTAAATAGCTAGGCAATTGAACATTATCAACCCTACTGAAGTTTGTTTCCTAAGAATAATTTAAATTAAGATTATCCCATCAAAAACATACATGTGAAAATGCAAGCCAAGTTGAATGTTAAGAATAATATGCAATGCGTGTTTATCGACTTCACTGACAAAAAAAATGAGATCTAGATGGGTGCCAAGTTCCGTAGATAATCCTGATATTTATTTATTAAGAACATACCTACAACATTTTAAAATAAATTAAAAACACAATTTCTTATTTTTTCTGCTACAACAATATTTGCTATTAAGTATAACTTCTTATATTTCAACATCCAAATTATTTACACAAAAGCAAATAACTTAGGATAAACTGAAGCTCAAAATCTGACTTGGCTAGTTTTTTACCAGCAAGTCAATTATTTCGAAGAGGAAAATATGACCATACAATATAAAAATACAGTAACTTGCGTATAACAAATATGAAAACTAGCCAAGTCAGATTTTAAGCTTCAGTTTATCCTAAGTTATTTGCTTTGTGTAAATAATTTGGGTGTTGAAATATAAGAAGTTATACTTAATAGCAAATATTGTTGTAGCAGAAAAAATAAGAAATTGTGTTTTTAATTTATTTTAGAATGTTGTAGGTATGTTCTTAATAAATAAATATCAGGATTATCTACGGAACTTGGCACCCATCTAGATCTCATTTTTTTTGTCAGTGAAGTCGATAAACACGCATTGCATATTATTCTTAACATTGAACTTGGCTTGCATTTTCACATGTATGTTTTTGATGGGATATCATTTATTTTTGTCAAATAAGTTGGCATGCGTTTCAATAAACAAACATTAATTACTGAGTAGTTCCGGTGAATCTGTGATCTTCATTCATCATCATCAGTTTTACTTCACCAAATAGTGCTTTTCAAAAGCATATATGCACGAGTTAATATATGTATGCTATATACTCGTATATATATACAAAATACCCAAATCGATATAGCTATACCCAAATTATTTGAAGAGTTCCCTCAATTTCTCCAGGACCCCATCATCAGATTCTGACCTGGTGACATTGGGACCAATCAGACAGTGTGCCCTTTCAAACAAAAAAATAATTTTTCAAATCGGTTAATAAATGACGGAGTTCTGAGGTAACTAGCATAAATAATAAAATAAAATAATAATAATAATAAAACTTATAAAATCACTGTTTTCAGATTTTTTTATTTGTATACGCATAATTACCCATCTGTATGCCAAATTTCAACCTTCTAGGTCACCTGGAAGTGGGTTAGGTTTTTGATGATTAGTCAGTCAGTCAGTCAGTCAGTGGTAAAAATGCCGATTTTTAGACGTTTATATCTCAATAACCGTTTCACTTTTATTTATGAAATTTAGGGTTCTAGTTGATCTAAAGGGTTTTAATACATATACCAAATTTCATGTTTTTATGTTAAGTAGATTTGGAGTTATTGAGGGGTCAAAAGTGGCTCCAAACGGTTCGTGTAAATAACACACGGCTGCGCTCGCCAGTTCCTTTTTCTTGAACTTGGCTGGACACGCTGCCGCGTGTCTAGATGTATGATAGTCAAATATTTCAGTCAGTACGGTTAGCACGTTCTTCTCGCGTTTAACGCTCAGTGGGTCTCTTTCGTTGTGGACTAGTTAACGTATCACATGGTGCGTCGTAAGTCGTACAAATGGCGGTCGTGGACGCTGAATGTAGGTAGGTAGGGTGACTTCGCCGGTTTGCCGTCCTGTTCCAGTTTTCGTCCAGTACGCAGAGTAGTTTTGATCATAAGCACAGAATAGATATACAAAAAGCTGTCATCGCGCAAGTTTGAACTAGTCGCGCCCTTTAGTAACAAAGCATCATTCCTACCAACCTAAAAATATTACAGGACGTGTTGAGACTCTAAAAAAAAATACGGCAGTTGTCGGTTTGATTTCGTGCGACGAGCATGTCATCGCGGTGCTCGAAAAATAGTCCCAGCAAGAGATTTCACGGTGAGTTTTTACTGTTATTTACGCATTTGTGATAAATGTTCTGGTGCATAAGACTTATTTTGAACATAATTAACTTAAATTAATGTCGTAATCTTATATTATTAACGGTAAACATATAAAATTTTAGCGGACTAATACTAAATAACGTAAACTGCAAAAAATCTAGTTTTCCGTCCGCCTGGACGAAAACTAAAATGTCAGATGATATTTGGTATCATGAAAATATCCAACAATGTATAAGATTTTACTTTGTGTTTAATGCGAAATGATCTTTAGTGGTTACATGATTCGATATTCAATTTTCGTCCACTCTTTTGTCAGTGTTGCGTGGGTAAAATAATATCCTGAATATGTGGACGAAAACTGAAAACTGTTGTAAATATTGAATATATTTCCGTCCACATGCTTTAATGGGTGTGGACGAAAACTAAAAACTACTCCTATGCTGATTATATTATCGTCCATTTGCTTGAATTGCAGGGGACGAAAACTAAAAACTGCTTCTATACACTTTACAAGTTTTCGGACAGTAAAATTTATTTTATTTGTTTCTCTTTAAAATAATATTTATTTTGTTAGAAAATGAAAAAAAAACCCAATTACAAAGAAAAGCCATTTATAGCTCAGTTTTATAGTTTTTTTTTATAGCTCGTTATTTTCTTTGTAGATGACTTCATTGGGAAAAATCCAAGAAAGAAAACTGCATCTTACTCCGAAGAGTCCATCCACTCATCCACATCCACTCCTGCCAAAATATATACCTTACGAATTATTTGCGAATATGTCCTGTAACAATTAAAAAACCAAAATGTGAAATTTGTTTATTAAAAGTACTGCTACCTAAAAGTCTGGTACCTATTTGATTTGATGGCTTTAAACTATACCCCAAATACAGTGGTCGAAAACTAGATAACATTAGGACGGAAACCAACATTTTCGGACGAAAACTAGTAAAATCCATACTTTCATCATTATCATTTTTTATAAAAAAAACAGTTAAGATTACAACTTCATGCTATATCTAAACTTAAAATAGAGTATATGAGCACTAAAAATAAATATAATGCATTTACATTTTATTACTTAAACATTTTATTTGGGTCCTCCAAAGCTGGCAACTCCACTAACTGGACAAAAACCGGCTAAAGGTCTTCGCACATTATAACAACTCACCGGCGACTCGACTCTATGCTAGACATTGAAATTTAAGCCCTGTGTCATATGTTCAAGGTTTAATTTCAAAAAATGATTATAAGTAGTGTACAACGAGTGGCCTACGCATCGTACACTAAAGGTCAACCCCGACACGTTTGTCACGCAATGACCACACGTCGTCCACGCAACGACCACACGTTGTCCACGCAACGACCACACGTTGTCCACGCAACGACCACACGTTGTCCACGCAACGACTATGCGTTTGCGACTGACGCGTGACGGGCAACCATTTGCCAGCCCACCCGTCCGCCCCGTGCCTTCCCCCCGCCCGCCATCATTCACTATGGAATCGAAGGACGGAGTGCACGTTGATAAGCGGTATACGGTGATATTTTTCGAAAATCATGCAGAAAGAAAAGTTGATAGAAGAAGTGCGAAAATATCCGCTACTATACGACCTTAGTGATTCGAAATATAGTGACGTACATAAGAAGGAAAAGGCATGGAATGAAATCGCTATTGTATTGTCGCAACCAGGTAGGAATTTTTAACATAATTAATTTCTATTTGTGACGTTTTCAGTGTTGGTATTGAGTTATTGATTTTGCCATAATCTACAGAAATTCAGCTATCGAACCAATAAATATGTGTGATTCTAATAGATATTAAAAGTAATGTTAAAACTTATAAGTCATTTCATTAAAGTACATTTTGAGAAAATTTAATTCAACCTGTTACATCCAAAAAGTAGGTATGTTATTGTACAGTTAACAGTACCTACGATTTTCTACTTGGACACTCGAAAAATCTTGGTTTATCGTAAAAATTAGTTTTTTCACATACAGTAATATAAAATCCCAGAATTTACTGACATAAAATATTAAATCTACGTCATATATTTTTTATTTTGGGTTTCTGTATGTTATAATAAAGTGCCTTACGTTTATTTAATATAGGTAATCAGTAATAAAATCCCACCTTAGTATAGAAACTTGTTTAATATTCTTAATAAGCCAATAATATTATAACCAACTTCTTATGATTATTACATATTAATTATCCATGATCTATATTAAATGCTGCCACGGAACTCGTCCTTCGGGAGATTGAAAATAAGTTGCAAACATATCACGCGTTTCAAAAGCAGATGCCGAAGATTCACTTATATCTTCTGGAAGTGTACTTAGTAATCTCTGTTCATCATCATTATTGGCCGAACTCTGCCTTGTGTTGACTTCATCATCGGATGTTATATTATAACACCGCATGACATTGTGTAAAATACACGTCGCAAAGACCACAATATCAACATATTTTGGGTGTAAATGCAAATTCTTATTATAAATTCCAAATTTTTGATATAAGATGCCGAACGCGTTTTCAACTACTCTGCGAGCTCGCGATAAGCGATTATTGTATATTCTTTCCTTTTCTGAAATGCCACTTGAACGTGGATATGGTCGCAATAAATTCTTTTTTAAAGGAAACGCTTCGTCGGCTACAAAAACATGTGGCATTATTATTTCAGTACCAGGTAATGGTGTGTCAGTTGGAATATTAAATGTATTCATTTCAATCGCTCTTCCTAATCTTGACGATGCCAAAATTCCGCCATCACTATTCCTGCCATAGGCCCCTATATCGACAGCTATAAATCTGTATTTATCATCGACGATAGCCATGAGGACGATAGAGAAGTGTTTTTTATAATTAAAAAATAGCGAGCCGCTGCTAGGAGGGGCAATTATGTTTACATGTTTGCCGTCGATGGCACCTATACAGTTTGGAAAATTCCATTTTTTATTGAAACCATCTGCGATTCTTTTCCAGTCTTCGGTAGTAGGTGTGGGCATGAACTTCCCCTTCATTGTATTTATAATCGCATTGCACACATCTTTTAATATCGACCGGATGGTACTTTCGCCTAACCGAAAGCTTGAACTCATAGTCCTAAATGAACAGCCACTAATCAAGTACCTGAAACAACCAATTTTTCTTTATATTTATATTATTTTGTTACAGCGTCAGAATGTAAGAAGATATGGCAAAACTTAAGGGAATATCATAGAAGAGCCATTAAAAAGAAAGCAACTAAAAGTGGTCAGAGTGCTAATACTAATAAAAAATGGCAATATGAAACTGAAATGTCTTTTTTATTACCACATTATAAAGAACGGTCTACAGTGACGTCAGTGGACAACACAGATGATGGTGATGATGAAAATAGCTTATCTGCTGCGGAAATTCTTGCCAATGTGACTAATAATGAAGAATCTCAAGACTCGTCAATTACCTCGGAGCGTCCTGAATCTTCGGTGTCTATGTACGAATCATCTAGATCAGTGTTTCCTGACATTCCAAAAACGACAAAACGAAAGAAATTGCAAGAAACAAGTGCATCGGCGGTCTTAATGGAATATTTATTAAAAAACAAAAACGATGAAGATGGAAAGCAGAATGACGAAATGGATAAAATTTTTTTAAGTATTTCTAGCACAGTAAAAAAATTATCTACCTATAATCAAGCACTTTTAAAGTCAAGAATTTTTAATTTAGTTTCGGAAGCTGAAATACAAGAACTGCAAAATAATCGAAACTGTTACTATGAAGATTTTTTTGCACCAGGAACTTCTGGCTACACAACTCAAAACCTAAATGCAGGTACTACCGGTAGTAGCACCGCTAGCACCCAACAGCAAAATACAACGCCTATGGAAGAATCGAGGGTTGATGGTTCTTCTTAACACAACTAAAGTAAAATTGCTTTGCTTTGATTTATCCTTTAACTTGATATATAAATAAATACATATAAATTATAAAAAAGTTTCTTATTGCTTACCTTAATGTCACTGCCAGCTTTTCTTCCGGTGATACAGCTTCTCTAAATCGCGTGTTTCTTTTGTAGATGTCGTCCTCAATAATATTAAGTATATAATAAAACAAGTATCTCGGCATACGGAAATAGATATAGAATTTTTCTTCGTCATCTAGCACACGTTTCCGGATATTCCAATATTCCCCTTCTGATTTCCTTTGTCGCAACATATCATGTACCCAATATCTTCTTTTCCTGCTGTTTCGTTCATTTTCATTATCAAGTATAATAGCTATAATCGCCAGTTCACTGAATGTAAAGTTCGACATTTCATAAGCAACACGACTTCTTTGGACAAAATTCAACCGAAAACTGAGGTTAGACGAGTTGTCTGTTGAATACGCATTACCCACTCGTTGGCACCGCGTTGTCCACTCGTTGGCACCGCGTTGTCCACTCGTTGACACCGCGTTGTCCACTAGTGACCATTGGGTGGATCAACTAGTTGACTACTCATCGAGAGTGTTAGTAGAGTTGTTGCCGCGTTGGCGTGGAGTTGTTATAATGTGCGAAGACCTTAAATCACCCTACTAACTAAGGGGAAACAGAAGACACGCGACATAGAAATCACACGCAATTTACGCTAGCAGCCAGACCTTACTTATATAAAATAAGGCAACAATCTGTGCATATGAAGGCAGCTACAAAGAATTTATATAATATCCAGGCAACAAGTTAATCAATGTCTAGTCATAATCAATATAGGGTAGGTATACAATTATACATATGGGGGCGTAACAAGTTTCATTAGATGCGAAATTGCATCATCGTCACAACACAAATGATATTAACAAACACGTGTAGTGTGTGGATGATTTAATATGTTTATTACATATTCGATGTAGGTAATCTTGAGGGGGTAAAAAAAATCCTAAAGAAACGGACGGTTAGTGGCAGTGCCGTTGATAATATTTCCTGAAAAAACTAGGCGTTATTTTGATTCGGAAGTTTTGCCATATCCCAAAAAAAATTCTTACAAGGGTACAAGTCGAAAACATTGATCAATGTTTTCGACTTGTACCCTTGTAAGATTTTTTTTCTCTATGGAAAACCTTACAATTTTGCAAATTGTATCTACACTTGAAAAGTTTTGTTGGATAGGGGGCAGGCAGAAGAATGATTGTATTTTTTTTCGTTGTTCATATAAACTGTTAAGGATATAATGTACGAGTATAGATACATTAAGACTGCGCCGAGCGTACGCCGGATGTACAGTGGCGCCCTCATTACTATTATTGTGTTTTCTAATAAATAAAAGTATTTTCTTGAAATCAGACGGTGTATTTTTGTACTACAAATGAAAACACAACTTATAGAGTATACCACATAGTTTAATAACAATTACCCTTCGATTTATCAACTTATCGGAAAAAAGTGGCCACCTTTTCCCGTTAAGCTGACTACTAAAAGGGTAATTGTTATTAAAGTTTGTTACGTATCCCATAAATTGTGTTTTTTACTTGCGCTACAAAAACGTATCGTCTGATTGCAAGGAAATTCTTTAGTTAATTAGAAAACACAATAATAGTAATGAGGGCGCCACTGGACGCTCGACGTATGCTCGGTGCAGTCTTAACAGTTTAGCGCAAAAAGCATTTACGAAAAGATTGTAGTGCCTCTAGAGATTTTTAGTATAGTTAAATGGCCAAGGTATGATAATAATTTTATAAATTGTATGAATTAAGCTAATATGTAATCTTTTAGGTTTAAATACATCAACAACACTCAATATTTTATATTACATACAGACGTCCTCGAGACGCCCGACGTAGCTCCAAATCTGTTTACTGGTTGATAAGGGTTCATTGACCTCAAAAATTAGCCAGTTCATTATCAGGTTTAGATTAATTGGCCTCCTTAGGAAGTCTCAAGGCTCACCAACAGTTATTTCTCACCTCACGTGGGACTTAAAAATCTGATTGTAAATTTAGTTCATGTTTACACGAAATGAGATGGTGGTGGTGGATAACTCCCACTTCAAGTGTAGGATTGTCACAAACATGGACCTAAAATAATACGGACGTAACATCGTCTAACCATGAGTGAAGAACGCAAAATGGCCGTTCGTTTACGTGTGTGCGTGCTTAGAGGGTTGCCATATGAATCGTAAATTTGCCCATTTTAAAACTTCATAATTAGCCATCGAGGAGTTCCCATGACCACCTGTCTTAATCATCATAACGGGGCCTCTATTCAACATTATAAACACAATATCGTATTTAACTAAAGAGATTCTACAACTCAAAGGAGTCTTTTGACTTGCGCAGTGACGAGGATCATAACTGGCCACTGCAAACTGAACAGACATACAACATTGTATGAAGCAAGACGCGACATGCAGGTACAACTCCTCATTGCCCCAAGCATCTGGAAACTCCTGGACGCAACGGGACTTTGCGGTGAGCTCTAAACAAAGGGCTACCACAAAACATCAGCAATGGTTATGGCAAGTGACGCATAAGGCCCACCTGGACGCTTAGATGGCATGGCATGGTAACAAAAAAAAACCTTTAATCCGTATTGGTTCTGCAAAATCCGGATTTCGAAACGGATTTTGAAATCACTGTAAAATCCGGATTTTCGAACATTGTACAGATTGCAAATATTGCAATCCCTTGAAATAATTTTATACGAAAACTCTGCATTGTTGCAAACGCGAACCATACAATCTTCTAAATGTTTTGAAGACTAGACAATTTTTTTATGCCGCAATCATACAAACTCTTTCGCATTTATTTTATTATATAAGCAGAAAAAGAATATTTTTTTCATTAATTAAGTCCTAAAACGAGCCCCAGGCGACGCGACGGAACAAAAGCAATTTTTCCCTACTTTTTCCATCTCATAATAATAAAGTAAAATAAACCAGCCATGTCAGCCTCTAGCTACAAAAAATACGGTGTAATAATTATTGTTGATAGAATATTACGAAATATTATTAAAAATTGTTAAAGGTTTTTACAGGTCTTTAGGAATCTGGGAAAGGTTTGGACGTTTGGTTCTTCTTAGGAGCAGGAGGGAATCATCTTCAGGGTTAGGAATGCTGGAAAGATAAGTAAAAGGTTAGGTTTTCAATATAATCGCACAAAATGTGGGTAAGTCACTGGTATAAAATATACGAACAACTGAAAACGAACTGGGTTTTGGAATACTTCTAAATAAAACTCTCATCATCAGCTAACGCTAAGATATCCAGAGACACAAAATATCCATTTTAATGTAAACAACGTGTAAACAATGACATTAAGGTATGGTTTTTGTACACTATTGGCAGTTGTTTTTAATTTTGGGCAATAAATACAAAACATTTTTTAAAGACATTTGAATCTTCTATGAAACTGCACTGTACCTAGCAAATCTTAAGAGCTTAGTACTATTTTTCATGCAGACTTAAAGTCTAATTTTAAGGTTACTCATCAGTCACAGGAAATCTAGGACATGGACACGGTCATTAAAGAAACCTTCGCGTACTAAACAAGATAGGCTAACCGGACCTAGCTGTACTTTCACAGTGTAAGAGTACACTGGTGGGAAAGGGATGAATGCTAAGGTGACTAAGGTTAAATAAAATGCATACCTGTGCATCGGCTGTGTCCTCTGTGTATACTGCGCCATGACCTCGCGCCTGGCATGGCTAGGCGTAGCACATGCCGGGACGGGCAGTCGCTAGCTGCGTCGCACTCGCGACACCCCGCACATAACGCACACTCACTGCACACACACTGCACCTGGGGGCAAAGGACGAGACTATACACAACTCGCTGTGCACACTACATGTAAAAATATTTTAGTTCTTATTGAAGATGGCTAAAATTACATGAAATAGAGGGATGTGTGAAATGTGGCTAAAGCTACAAACTTACTGAAACCGGTAGCGGAGACATTAACTTTTGTATAGCTTGGCAAAAATTGAATTTTAATACTGTCAAGTGACAATCCAGCAAAATTTGTTATCATGATCATGACTCGCTGCTAATCGAGCCGCGAATTTCGAATTTACATGAGAGATACTGCACTTAAAGAGGATGACAAAAGAGTGGCCCTTTGCACAAAACCTTCTCCGCTTCTGCCCCTTTCGTGCTTTTGGAGTTAAATCGGCATATAAAAAAGTCCCGTTGTTCATAAAGTAACGTGAAAGCAATATAAATAAATCGACAATTCTGAAACCATTGGCAGAGTAGCTTAATTTCCGAGATTTACGTTTCATTTCATTACGCGTCGCTATTGTCAAAATTGCTCAAATTAAAGAGCACTTCTGATACTTTTCAAATAATCGTCATGGTTTTAAATTACACGCAATCAATTATCATAACATGTACGATTTTAGTGCGAACACTTGAAAAAGGCAGTTATAAGCACCAAGTGTTTTCAGTAGAAATCATGATTAGCTCGCTTTTATTTAATGTCCGCCCACGACCGTTCGATGGGGTCTAGAACGCAATAAATGGCGGCGTGGGTAAAGACGAAGTACAATGTGCCCATTTGCTGTCATTATTTATTAAGTCGATGTCCTGTTTCTCTACTAGGCTCTACTACTCAAGTAAATCTCAAGAGGAAATGCGGGCAGTGATGTTGCCATAGAACAATATCCTATTTCCTCCCAGAGATTTAGAGGAGAGCAAGATTTTGTAATACAGTGTAAATAACTCTATCCAGCATGCGCGGGATGGTCAGCTTATTCCGAGATAAGTACGTTCCTGAAAATAAAACACCCATACTTTCAGGTCGCACATCGGTGCACTAGTTTTTGAGTTTGAGGTAATATGGCTTTTTTAAATCGGTTAAAAATATTAATAAGTGGATTTAAAACAAAATGAGCCTTAAACTTATATACCTAATTAACTTTATAAAGATGTTCGTCTGTCATGTCATGATAGCATGTTAAAAGCCATGGCTAAAGATTATAAATTACTTAAATAAATATTATTGATTGACACGCCCAATTTCATTACCAGCGTACGCTATACCGAGTTGTTAAATACCTACCTCAAAATCAAAAAATCCTTACCGATTCTCATTTTACCGGAATCGAAAAACATCTAGCAGGGGCTTTTTAGTTGAATCTATTATTATTTATTATCATCGCCGTTCACATTAGGTACTTATGAAAAATCGCAGCGTATTATTTTTCATGTAGTTATTCAACTCGCTTCTCATCAGGATATATATTTCTTTGCAACGCGATGTACTGTTTGCATTATACCTAGGTACCTACCTGTGTAGGTTTATTTTTAAAACGCAATTTTTACGTGTTATCTTGTTTTAAAGTTAACAATAATAAAAAGATTGAACCTAATAAGTAATAACATACAATACATTTAAGATGAACCTTTTCCCATTTAGACATCGGTTAAAAACGCGTTACTTGCAATTAGATGCAATAAGGTTAGGTAAAGTGCGATCAAGCATAATTATTGGCAAATAATAAAATACACGATCAAGGTAAAATGCGATTTAAAATATTGGCTAATAACGAAATAGAAAAATCTAATACACGATCGCGGTAAATGCGAATCAGTAAATTGCTACGAAGATGATTTTGAGTTAAACGTCTAACAAATGGATCTAGGATGATTACTGTGACGTAAACAGAGGAAGCGGCAATAGTGTCTCACCATAACAATACCTACATTACTATTACGAGTATAATATTTATTAGGAATAGCCCCTTACAGACTTAATTAACCACATACATGTTATAAATTAATCGTAGCAGGTATAATTAAGGAAAATAAATATGTAAGTATGCATAATTTGACCTGATTTATCTTCGGGGTTTTCCATGTTTACGTTGCCACAGTTCTATGGTTCTAAGCTTCTAGCGTAAAGATGTATTATTTTTTTATTAGCATGGTAGGTGATTCTTTTAAACACCTTATTAAAGTTGTCCCGTCACACAAGAATCAAAAGTGATAGCTTTATGTGAGTCCGCGGGAAGAACGTGTGATGGAGATTACTAGTTTACCTTGAAACCACCGCAATTTATAAAAAAAATGGTTTACCAGGATTAAGAGGTCACAAGTATTCAACTATTGAATCCAAAATTATCGTTAAAGATCGTAGGGTTTCAAAGATTCAACCAAAAACATGCGAAAAAAGTCATGTTTGAAAAATAAAACTATCGAGGTTTTGGCTCCAATCATGTTTTTAAGTTTAACAGTTTCAAGGAAATATGGTCAACGTTCATATATCTAAATAACTGACCCATCTGCGTTATAGTTATGTAGAACAAGATCGCGACACATCACCGACTTTAGCACATGTGGCATGTCGCCTCATAACATAAGGGCGTGCTTTCTCAGCCTACCCGCTTTACACGCTCGTAGATTCGCTCACTCGATCGACCGTTCGACAGAGAGCCTTTAATGGCTGAACTCTATATTCAAAAACCGGACAGATAGGGTTAGGGTCAGGGTTAATTTTACCCCGAAGTAAACCTTATCTATCTGCAGTTTGAACAAAGGATTCGACCGTAAGAGACTTTTTAAGACAATAACACAACTGATCAACAAAATGTCAATACAGATCCGACTTAGAAAAAAGACAATTCGGGTAAAGGAGTTTGACTCCAATGAACAGTTTTCAATTCAAGTTATTTTCTACATTACCGTAGCTAGATACAAATAATGCTCTTGAAGTGGAAAGGAACCTTGGAGGCGATCTTAATAGTTAAAGAAGGCCTTGGCTAAATGAGAGAAGGGCATGATCTAGCTACAGAATGTTCTACAACAAAGCAACTAAGCTACCTATTTCACGTATAGTTTAGTAGATATGTATGTATGCACGTAGTTGAAGGTGACGAAGAATATACTTGTTGGAAAATAGAACCTCTATTATGTTATGTTATGAAGCACTTAAAAAATAACAAAGTAGAAAAATGATTTGTGCTTTTTTCATTGAGATATCAGTCCACAGTTTAGTAAGTGAAAGTTTAGATAACTTATGAGGTAGTTAAGGTCATTCAATAATTTATCCTACTAAATTATGTTATGAACATTATATTAGGTACAATGTAAACAACCCGTAACTCATTTTTAATCCCACTTCTTATAAAAGAAACACTAATAATTATATTACAACACTAGTCTTTTTCTTATCCCACAGTTTTAACAATTGTAATTTTCATTTCTATATTACCTAGTATAAATGTATCATATTCATGTAATTTTGCGAAATTCGTAGAATAGTCCTTTGTATAATACTTTCTCAATGCATCGGGCCAACAAAGCCTCCTTTATACTTAACTCACACCTGCAGCCTGCAGGCTACCTGCACGTAGGGCTGTCATCGGTAAAGGGCGTCCAGGGGGCTGTCAGGGGTTTTGTAAAAGGGTCCGGGTAAAACCCGGACTCTATAAGCCCAAATGACACTGTAAGTATTTAATTAATCACATTCGTTATAGGATCGTCTGTTTCACTTTATCGTAAGTCATTTTTCTCGACTTAGGCCATGCGGAGACCGCCATTTTTTCATTTTTCATTTCATTTTAGGTCAGTAGTTTTATTTATAAACCATTTTTCCAGACGCATTCGGGGAAATGTCATCAACAGCCGGCTCCAAAGATTGGAAGACTTTCCAGTTCCAAGTTGGAAGTAAAAAAATGTGTATACCTACCTACACGATCTCGCGGATCTCGCCCTACTTTGAAAATCGAAGTTCGAAGTTACGTTAGCTCAGTTTCTGTCACTCGTTATTTGAGACTAAATCGAGAGAAAAGGATGGAGCTAACACGCATAACGTAACTTCGAACATCAATTTTCAAAGTAGGGCCTCTGAGTAATTATATAATTGGGACCTTTGGATTCTATCACATTTTTCGTGTTTGTTCTTTAAGAGATGGTTGCCCTACCTGCGCACCTGACAGCACAAAAGTAGCTGACACACCTATTATGCCCAGAGAAACCTGAGAACACGGGTAGCTAGATCTATTTAGAGCATAATGTTAACCCTATCCTTATCTCTCGTTTGTAAAATAGGTAATTTAGGAATTAAAAGGAAGAGCGTATGAATGTTAAACGTGCTTTAAAATGTCCCAGCTAATACCTAATGTTTCGCAATGAAAAACAACACCGGGGGTCTAGATTTACTGCCGATTTATTTGTTTTCTTACCTACATAAACGCGTACGTAATAATTATTTACACGATGTGTGCCGAGTGCATTTTGTTTATCATGATATTTTGCAATATCTACTTTGAAATACGATAACGGTGCTAACGTCAAACGTAATGAGATAGCTTGCTACACAATGGAAGTGTAGGTACCTATGTAATCTTTTTATTTTAGCATTTTTGACAATTTCGGTAACATATTGTAGCAAGGTGGTATTCGTGGCAAAGTCCAAGTGAGGCAGCTGGTTGTCCCTACCCTTGGGATTCTGTAAGCCTACCTACTCATAAAGGAATCTTTCTCAGTGACCTTGAAGTATTAATAAAGGTCTTATGTATGCGCTCGAATACAATTTGATAAGGGCTGCCATCTCCAGCAATACAGCCACCGGACAAAGACACCCAAATCTCTAAATTTTTTGTTTTCTTCTCTGGAAGCATTTAGAAACATACCGTTATAATGAAAAAACATTTCTCAGAAAGTACTTTGCGATAGCGTCGAGTGACTGCTGCGCGGTGGAAGCGAAACTTGATGACGTGAGACGCACGACTCAATCGTTAGGAAACGAACGTAACTGACTTACCTACCGATATGATTTATCGAATCACAATCTTATCTTAACCCGGATGTTTAAAATTTACGGGTTTTGTTCGGAAGCTTTACGGAAACCTGGGTAGTGATTCTCTCAACAACGACGGTCGGACGAACGGACGAGTGAATGTCCAAACGGCGAGTTAAAGTAGTCCCGTTATATCAGTGCGAACAAAACATATTTTAGCGCGTGAATTTTCAATTTAGCAGCTTGGTTGCTGCCGATGGATCGAACGTATAAGGCTGCTTAATTGAAAATGCACGCGCTAAAATGTGTTTTGTTTGCTATGACGGGACTACCTAAACTCGCCGCTGCGATTTCGCTCGTTCGTCCGCCCGTCCGTTGTTTTTGAGATAATAACACCCCTGACCTGACCTGGAGACCCGACTGCAACAAATATCCTGAAAAAACCCGGACGTTTGTCAGCCCTATTGTCGTGTTTTACAGATTTGTTGTTATACCAACCAACCTAAAACCGCTAACAAAACTTTAAAACCTAGACTTGGTAGAGATACGTAGGTACAACAAAATGGCGGCCATGCGGTCATAGTGAGTAGGTATGGAAATTAAGATAAAAGAGAACGGAACATTTGTTTGCCAGTGACAAGATTAACAAGTACCTACCTAAGAGTTCCTAAGATTGGGTTGAAGTGGGTTGGGTTGGTTAGGAAATTTTGATTTTTGGGGCCAAGCTTTACTTTTTAATTAGGTACATAGATACGTCTAGGTACCTACATAGGGTCATCATTCATCATAATAGTTGAATAATATTGCGGGTGCATTTGTCTCCGGGTTCGTGTGTGTATGTATGTACTGACATTAAATCTTAGAGGTAGGTCGAACTAACGAGACGTGTGCGACTAGAGAAGCAGAAAAAAAATCGCATATTCTTAATGGTACAAGTAAAAATACAAAATAAATTTTGTATTCTAGATAAACCTTAATACCTTACTAGTTGTCTTTGCTAATCCGGTCACTTAATACAATTCGTACTACGAGGGCTGCCTTTTAAGTTGTGTCGTTTGGAAAAACTAAAGACAATTTAAGTGTTAAATGGTATTTATTGTTTTTCAAAGTAATCACCGTGATATGTAATACACTTTTTCATTCGATCGAACCAGTTTTCGAAACACTTATTCCAGTCCGAAGTCGGGGTCTCCAAAATGGCCGTTTTGTATGCCTCAACGGCTTCTTCAGGCGTCTGGTACCGTTGACCACGAAGTCGTTGCTTGATTTTTGGAAAAGTAAAAAAATCGTTAGGGCTTAAGTCTGGACTGTGCGGCGGGTGTTCCAGAATTTCGACGTTTTGCTCTTTTAAAAACGCAATTGTTTGCCGGGCGGTGTGCGAGCTCGCATTATCGTGATGCAGTCTTATACGACGTCTTGGGTTATTTTTTCGAAACTCGCCGATGACTTCTGGTAAACAGACAGTGGTATACCAGTCAGCATTAACCGTTTTACGATCCTCGAGCACGATGTTGGCCACGTGGCCACTTTTCGCCACAAACGTGGCGACTATTTTTTTCGAAATGCTCCGTGAGCGTATTACTTTGGTCGGTTTTGGCTCATCTTGGAACACCCAAACAGTCGACTGCTGTTTAGAATCGGGTTCGTAGGCATATATCCAAGATTCGTCACCACTGATAATGTCGTAAACATGTTTCGAGTTTCCTCGGTTGAATTGCCGCAGAGTTTTGCGACACCATCGAACGCGAGCCGTTTTTTGGTCTTCACTGAGTAAATGTGGTATCCAGCGAGAGATCAACTTTTTTACGCCTAAGTGATCATGCAAAATACTGTGAACACTGGTCCCTGAAATACTTAAGGAAGCTTCTATCTCACGGTATGTCGCATGGCGATCTTCGACGATCAGTTGCCGTACAGCATCAATGTTCTCCTGGGTTACGGCTGTTTTTGGTCGACCTTCACGATGTCTATCACCAAGACTAGAGCAACAACGTTGAAATTCTAAATACCAGCGTTCCACAGTCCGGAGGCATGGTGCTTTATCATTGAAAACCGTAGTCAACTCTTCGAAGCACTGAAGTCGCGTTAAGCCCCTTTTGAAGTTGTAAAAAAATATCGCACGTAAATTTTCCTTCGAAATTTCCATTTTCACAACTGACTTGTCAACTTTGAACGAGCGCTGTACTAAAACGGTTGGGCCGATTTCGAGTCATTCTTTTGTTTTCGAATTCTAATTTCAAATATTTTAAGATGACACTAGTTCTTTTTTATGCAATCACGGAAGGCTTGCAAACGACAGAACTTAAAAGGCAGCCCTCGTATAATAAAATATATAAATAAATTATCCATGGCACTATAATAGCTAGGTACTTATACCTATCTACACGTACATACATTGTCTTTGGTTCTGCTAATTCGTATTTTCAAACAACTGAAACCGGTGACGTGTTAAGTATTGGCCGTTTTCATAATTCTCTCGTTCTAGTGCACTCATTGAAGCGAAAAATGCGGTCTTACCTCCGAATTTTTTTACTGTGAACCGATTTGCATGAAATTTTGGAATTAGGCTCATCTTACCCTTAACTTCAAACTTACCCTTAAAGTGAAAATGATCTGAACTCCGCCTATTATTTTTAAGGGGTGTAAACAACCCCTTAATGGAAAAATTTACATTGAGCCATTGTATCGCTAGAAAACATGTCTAATAGTAAGTGGTGAAATTGTAAAGTGTTTTCTAACACAATTACCTCATATTAAAATCATTTTCAACCCCTTGAAAATCTTACAACCCTTGCAAACAACCCCTAAATTGAAAAAATCACAAAAAAATACTTTGGTATGACATAAAAAGATGTAAGTATAGAGTAAGTAATATTTTATATTCTCTATAATAATTATCAAATTTTTAACCCCCTTTCAACCCTTGAAAAGTACCCCTTGATAAAAAATGGATAATTTTTTTTTTGATAAATGAAAAGGATTTAAATATTATTCCACACTCTCGAAAATTATTATCATATTCTTAAGCTTTTCTACCCTTAAAACTACCCCTAAATTAAAACAGTAAATATATATGATTCTTCTTCTCTTCTTCCACAGCATTTATTTAGATGCCCACTGTTGGGTATATGCCTCTCCAATTCTTTTCCATTTTGCCCTGTTTTGAGTTAGTCTGGTCCATAGAGGGCCAGCATTCTATATATTTTATATATGATTACTGCTACCATTTTACGTATATAAGTTAGTAACATAAGTTTTTGGACCATAACTCCTTAAATTTTCATGCTATCACAATTTATAAAAAACCATTTTAAAGGTAATTAAGAGAGCTACTACATCCTTTATTGCAATACATAGTAAAAACCTTTTTCTAAAACGGTGAAGGGTTAAAGGGCTTAAGAGAGGCTGTGATTGCGCTGCCACGCGCTCTTTAAACAATCATATCTCCGTCATTTTTTGTTTAACAGAAAAAACAAAAAAACCAAATTGTTTGTCAGAAAAATAGCAAATTTTTTCATCCCTATACTTTTATACGTATCTGTCGTCATTTTTGAGATATTATGACAAAAAGGTGGGTGTTTTAAGAATTTGAAATTTTTTGCTTTTTTTTTGATCGTGACTTTTTTGAAAAATATGTGTCCTGAAGCAGCCAAACTGATACAATCTATCAAACTCTTCATAATAAAGTTAATTCTAGGCGGAATACGATTAATTTTAATTTTGGTGGAACCCATTGATTTTAAAGGATAAACATTAGATGCTCCTCTTATTTGCAATACAGCTCACTTATTTTACGTGCAAAAGACTTTTAATAGTGCTCATTTTAAAGCTTATTTCAAGCACTACAAAACCCTTTTTTATTAGAATGCATAAAATGCATCTGCTCGCCGCTAGATGGCATTGACCACATCGATTAAATTTCAGACAATATAAAAACGGCTTTGATCTTTAATATCTAGCTTAATATTGCACTTAGAATACTTTATAAAAAACCAAATTGTTAATTTTTTTACCTGCTACAATTTTGTTTCTTATAAAATTTTCGATAAAGCGTATATTTTTGGAGATATTTGCAAAAAACCGATGAAAAACGTGAAAAAATTGCGAATTTTCAATTGCCAATAACTTGAAAAGTATTGGATTTTTCGAAAAACTTTATAGATGATTTTTTGCTTAAAATTAGGCCTTCTATCGATATTTGAGGTTATTTTGAAGAAAAAAAACAAACACCCCCGAGAAGTGGTGGCAACCACCCCCAGGATGGTTGCGGAGTTCAAATCATTTTCACTTTTGAAGTTAAGGGTAAGATGAACCTAATTCCAAAATTGTATGCAATTCGGTTCACAGTAAAAAAATTCGGAGCTATAATGCTTCAATGACTGCACCTAGGTACCTGGGTGAATCAACTTAGGTTTTAGAAAAACTTTATAATTATTTGCTAACGATATGGCTTACACATTTATTAAATCAGACAAGTAGGCTGTTTTTGAAGTCAGTGAAGGAAATAAAGTAACATTACGAACATGAGAAGTGAAATTGGACTAGTGGTCGGAATGATGTAATTTTGTCTGTAACCGCGTTGAGTTTTTTAAGTTTAGGACTAGCTGGCGTAGAAAAGCCCATGTGGCGATTATGCTCTTAAGTCATTAGCAGAATTTTGTGTATTAGTGGTATGCTTTTGAGGCAAACTACTATCTATACCTACTTAAGTACCTATAAGTATTTGTTTTCAAACACCTTTAAACGAGTTTCTGTTGTAAATTGTTTTAACTTTATTTCAGTCGTGCTAAATCTACTCTAGTCGTTAGTGCTAACTGCTAACCTGCTTGGCGTTAATAGGTAATAAAATAAATTAATATCTAGGAATTTCTTTTACAGGTGCCTAGTGCCTACCTACCAGCTTTTAAGACCTAGGTAAACTTTCTCAGCAAAGCTTCTCGTACGTACCACACTTTACCTTTAAATTTATTAAGTATTTAACTTTTAAATTATTATTGTAATAGCACATAACAACACATTTTTAACTCGTAAAAGGATTTTAATACGTAAATAATCATTGAAATAACACTCGTTTCATCGCATGATGCCCTACTCGCCCCTCGCGCCGCCATACGAAAATTTCAAGTTTTTCTTTTAAAATCTGTTATTTAGCATCTGGCTATTTTCACTACAGCATATAGGGTGTCAAAATGAATCGCATGATCTGTAGATTTCATTTTTAGCACGTGCTTATTTTTTTTTATTTAGTCATGTTTTTTGTACCGCATGGCCGCGTGGCCACTGCCACCACTATTAGGCCTGTGACAGTACCTACCTATACTCACATGTTAATCTACGTTGCAAATCTCGTTGTAAACCGTGAAATGGTTTCTATAGCCGTGTGTATTATTGGATGTGGAAGGCGCCGCTCTATTTCTGCAAAGCCAAAGGGCGAGAGGACAAAAATAACAATGTCTATAGCCACCAACGTGATAAGCTTATCTTTTGCCTTATGTAATGGTTCAAAACACGTGTTCATTTACCTTGTAAGCCACGGGGCTCCGTGACCACAGTATACACGATAACCAGACCGTTATTTGCGCAGCAAAGTGAACTAGAAAACTATGACGAAATAGTAAAAGTTTCTCGAATTTAAAATCACTTTTCTAACAAAGTTTTCACATAGTAACAAGTCTTTGATGTGGTATGGGGTTTCTCGTGAGATTTAAGCTGTTTAAAACGTACCTTTTTAGCTGTAATCCGACGTGTAGCTCCAAGCGGATAGCGACACCACACAAGACACGACAACGGAACTTCGCACTTAGAAAACACACAAAATAACGCAAAATAACGCTTTAAACAACACTAACGACGATTTCCCAGTTAACACATGCCTTTTTACGTATACTGACACGTTTTTAGTTTTCTGAAAGTCCATTGAACTGTTTAGTATGAAATTTACGTCGAGCGAAATTATACGAAGTGGCAACGCTGTAGACACGAGCGGTTGCGCGGCGCGGCCGCCAGGCGGCGCGGCGGGCTGGGGGAGGGGCCACGGGACGGAAGCGAGCGGGACAGAAGACAAGACGCCACGTCGTAAGATTTTTTTTTTAGTTATGGGATAAAATATTTTTTTATGAAATTGCGATTGTTTAGCCAAACGAAGACATTAGCGGACGCTGGACGCGGCTGGTGACCTTTCAAATCGCGTCACCGCGGGTGGCGATAGCGAGGTCGCGCGGCGTTGCCAGCTCGCACAGGCATTCGGTACCACGTTCCACGGATTACGAAAGTGCTGGGCCGGGCGAAATCCCTCGTGGGCCTTTTGATACCTGACTCTAGTATACCTATGTAGCTATAGGTCCTAGCCTAGACATACACGCAGTGTAACCTACAGAGCTCTCGCTGGAATCGTGAACTATGCAAAATGGTGTAGGTAGCATAGCGCCAAGAATCTCCGCACCTTCCCAACGGTGTCGTTTTCATTTCATGCGTGGAATTTTTATGAAATATTGCACTCCGAGGCTGAATGTACAAACTTACTTCACCGACCCAAAGAGTAGGTACCTATATTTATTTCAATAACGTAGCATTTTTAAGGAAAATTTTAATTAGGTACCTAGGCATTTGTTGTACCTAGGTAATTTGTAATTTTAAACGGACACCGGAACCTAACTACGTAGGTACCTACTTACCTATAATATAAACATGTGAAATAAAAAAATGTTTCCGTTACATAGGTAAGTACCAGGTACTTAGGTATTTTTTTAACCCTGTTAAACAGAGTATGTGCGAACTAAGCCAGGTGGTCTCTGTACTCAGGACCCCTCAAAAACCTGTTTTGCACCTCCGCTCCGCGGCACCCATAGTGCGTTGGCTTGGCAGTTTACAAAGCAAAGCAAATTTCAAACATTTAAAAAGTATGTAGGTACCTATCTAATAGGGTCACCAAGATGTTTATGTTTTGGGATTAGTCCTATTGAATGGTCAAGTTAACACGACTGGAAAATGTACCTATGTAAGAAAGAACCTACGTAAGTACTTAATAAACAACGTGGCTTTACACAAGGAATAAAAAAAAACGAATTGACTTCTGGCAGTGACAGATAACAATTCAAATCAGTATAGGTACCTACCTACATTGCTGTGTCGACGAGTTCCGAACTTCATAGAACTAAGCTAGGCAAAGGAGGGATACCTACTTAGGTACCTGCCAATAGAATTGTCACTGTCTTGTTTGTAAAAGGGCCAGAGGAGATCTAAACACGTCGCATTCTAGAAAAGCTAACCACTGGGCTGTTTCTTATAGTTCTAGGTATATTGTATATTTTCAAATGTATGATATTGACACAGGCTCGAGAGCTCACGTTTTAAATTTAGCACCTACCCATGAACTTTCGTAGAGTGCAACTTGCCTACAGGGGTTTGTCTGAAACTTGGTATATTTTTGCCGTGGCAGGAAGGGATTAGTTTGATTGGAGTTTCATTTACTACATGTTTCAATATATAAGACATAATGTCGAACATTAATAACACCAGTACTAGGTACCACCACCTGCACGTAATGTAGTTTAACATTTAATCTATCATAAATAATATACAAAGTAGGTAGGTCCTCATATCTAAGCTCATTCTTACCTACTCCTTTTTTTCATAAAATTATCATACCTGTGGTTTTACCAAAAATATAAACTAAAAAGAACAAAGAATGCCATGAAAAAAACTAAAACATTATTATTACATTCGAAAACATGGAAAGTTTTTATAGTACCTAGGTAAGTATATGTAGGTATATGCATGTTTTTATGTTTGCCAGTGCTTCACGTTAAAAGCCGGCTCCCCGAGGACCTAGAGAGGAGATAAAAAATAAAATCAGAGCTCAATCTTTACGGCAGCGCTATTTTATTTTATCGCAGTGAATCGTTAAAATGTTACTCTACAAGTCTAAACTGTATATTTTAAATAAAATGTATTCTAATGAATAATGATGCTTTCGTTTGTTTTTACATTAATATCCTAAAATATTAAAAGTTGATCCATACTAATATTATAAATGTGTCTGTTTGTTACTTATGGGTTCTCTGAAATCTACGAAATCACAAATATGTTACTTATTAGGTAGGTATGTATGTACCTATCTCATTTTGATTTTTGGGCTCTTGGCACCTAAGATGGATATATTTTTTTTATCCTTCGACTTGTTAGACGAACTATCATTATATGACCTTCGCTCGCTCGTGTTGGCGATTCTGGCAAACATCCTTTTATGATGTAGGTAGGTAGCTACAAGACATGAGATGAGATATGACATGACAGCTCAATCTATTTGTTTGGTATTTTGTTTAATTTTTTTTCGTGCGTATTTACTTACCAATGTGGTCAGTACATTTCGATACACTTATTACAGGGGCTTATTACACTTATTACTGGTTACAGGGGCGGTACATTCAATAACTTGTATGTATAGCGCTGTAAATGATGAAATAACAATTTCATTTCATTAATGAACATGAGTGAGAGGAGCTACGCAAGTAACGGGAGCGCGGTTCGTTGGAGACTGGAGTACAGTGAGGAGGCTGCGGGGGTAAGAGGGATATTCTCGTTTTACCCTTCTGCTGAATAAGAGGGTTAGAGGGTTGCGGTTTTAGTAGAGCAGTATATTTTCAGTCTTAAATATTAAGTAGAAAACCAAACGAGTTTAAGAGAAGAGTTAACAATATTGTTTATGAACAAGACACAATAGTAATGACATAATACGAGTATTTTTTCAAACTTGTTTAAATATTGAACTTTAATGTTAAAGCATTTAAATAAGGAATTACTTTCAGATTAGTAAAATTTCGGTTTATTTAATTTTAAATTCAACACTGTAGGTATAAGGTTAGGGGTTGACAAGATACTTTCTGCAAAAGTAAACGAACATGTGTCAGTTTTTGAAATTGGCATAGGTGAAGGCACTATAGTATAACTTACATAAATCCCTACATACTGTCTTACTTCCTTAGATCAGTCAAAGTATAAGGACTATAATCTGTTATTTGAAAACTAACCAAAGAAACCTAGTCTCGCATTTTACGCTTCGCCTGGTTACCCTACCTGGCAGGGCTGTCGGGCCGGCAGTAATTATATGTCGCGATCCGCGAAGGTCGCCCCATCCCTGAGGGAGCTTCCCTCCAAGGCGCGAGCCCGTCCCGGGAAAATCGCCCTTGCGAGCTACGCACCAGAAGTATACATACATAGTATAGTACCTATATGTCATGACATGACGCAGTTTTGAAACGTGCCGCGACGCTTTCACTTTTGCTTGACGATTTAATTTTGTATGGATCCCTTTTTCAGTTGCACGATTGAAAAAACAGACGTTTGAAGTTCTTTTTATATGCTGTATCTGCTAGTAGATGAGATAGGCAAGGTTTTAAAAGTCAGTCTGAGGGATGGTTAGCCGGTACAGAGGCGGTGGCGAACGACACGGAGCGACCCATTAATAGTGCCGCGGCGCGCGGCGGTACAAGTGGCCACAACTTTGAAAACATGAAAGGCCATGACCCAGCTTACCCACCATACCTACTTGCTTTTGTAGTACCTATCTACTGTTAAGGAAAGAAGTTCTTTAGAATTTAAATAGCAACGCAGCGTAAAGATGGTCTTTTTCAGAACGAACATCCAGAATTTTTCATTTTATCAGTACCTAACATTTTGAGAGATAAATTCTCAAATTATTCACGGTTTAGATAAAGCAGATTAGGAACAGCTAGATTTATTTTAACGAGCCAATGTAGCGCTGGAACAAATCCAAACAAAAAACCCTTGACAGCTGGAACTTTTTCAATCCATATTTCTCGAAAAAGTTCTTTGTTAAAGTTTTCTTGGCTCCAATTTTAGTTATTTTGAATACTGCGAATGCCTTTAGTATTATTTATTTTCTTGCGGTTTTGTTGTGAAAACATTTTATGTTTTATACGCACATCTGTGTCTGTATTAAATAATACATACACACATACATAAGCTCACGCCTTTATTCCCAGAGTGGGGTAGGCAGAGCTACAGAATTGATAACAACTCTAAAAACTTGTTAATAATTCTGTAACCACATTTTGCACAATTAGGCTAAGATGTTTAGATACCAGTGTATTAGTGACAGGTTGCAAGCCCATCGCCTAACAGTACTACAAATTAAATAATATGTTCTTATATTAGTAAATGTAAACATTATTAACGAATAATTATAAGTACTCGTAGGTATGTCGTCGATAAATTCTTCAGTAAAATGTTTCTCACTGCATTTTTTTTACAACTACAGAAGCTATGTATCTTTTTTTTAAACAGTAGGTACTTAATCCTGTACTGAAGTCTAGTCTCAGACTTTTAGTTACGCGCTTTACAAATGCAAATATCTCGTAGGTTCATGGAGTCAGCTAGAAACTGCGTCACGAACTCACGAGCGCCGCTCAACGCCAAACCTTGGTGATATTCCCGACAGCTATGTTTGACGACGCTTTAATACGGAACATTTGGTCTAAACTGATTAGTGTGGGTGCAGACTCGTGGTCACACCAGGTCGTCACACCACTACTATTCGACGGAGCCCTGCCTGAGGCAGGGCTCCTATTTCTAAGCGATTTGCCCTTCGGGCATCTAAAGATACCTAACGAACTTATCCTACCTACTTTTGCGGAATAAGAATGATTTCTGTCGAATTTCCGACCAAAGCGAATAGCAGTGGTGTGACAATCTGGTGTGTCTTCTATTTAACACACAAACACAGAGAACGACATGGCAATTTGACAGATGAGCATAGTTAATAATACTATTAGGCTCCTCTAACTTAATTTTTGATTTTGGAGTAGCTACTTTTTCAATTTAAAAATGTACTGAGATTTTTTTGTCGGCTGAACCAGCGAACTTTATTTCTTTGATCCGATTGTCAGTCGATACGAATACGAGCTCGGGTATGTGCATACCTAGTTGGTGATCTAGAAGTCTGTATTTCGAGCTAAACTCTCGTGATAGAGAATTACGCAGTTGTAAGCTTACTCGATCGATACGTGTACGTGTGCTGTGTTATGCGCCTACTCTGTTCTGCGAATATACTACTGTTTACTTCACTTCGTACATTTGGGTCCGTATAACCACTTCGGCCTTGTATTCGGATGTGTATGTGTAATGTAAGCATGCAGACGACGGGCGCATCAGACATTATCTCACACAAGCGTAGTGACTAGTGACGTGTGTGCGATCTTATTTTGAATCATTGTTTTGTTGGTTTTATCCAAATGATTACGCACGTAGGTATAACAATAACAATATATGTATGTTGATGTTAACAGTGCTGAACAAAATACATTTAAACTCTTCAAGTCGCAATTTGATAAATATGAATTAATATGAATGTGGAAGAAGCGAAAGAAATTTGTCAAGATCGTAGCAAGTGGAAAGAAGTGGTCTCTGCTTACCCCTCTGGGAAACAGGCGTGATTTAATGTATGTATGTATGTATGAATTAACTGGAATATAGTTTTATTTATTTACAACATTTTATTGAAATAAAAGGACAAACATATCACCTTAACCTGCCCTTAACCTTCACTCATTGCGCACTTACCTACTATATAAAGTAACTTTAAGGGCTAATCGTATGTAGATCAATTGTAGATACTACAGTCAACAAAATGTGTAGATACCACTGCAGAACCCTATTGCAAGGTTAATGATGATGATGGTAATAATTCGCAAGGTTACGCAAGGAATTAAACGCCACATACTCAAGTTTAAGTTAATATGTTATCTGTTTTGTTCTACGGCGTAACTATACAAGTCAATTTTGTTGACTGTACTTACATTTCAAAAGATCATATACCTACTTTGTAACAGCGTACTAAGACTCGGTAAGTAATATGAAAAATAGAAACTACACCAACACGGTTTTGGTTATCCAAGGGTCATAAACATAAAATGACGTTTTTAATGGCTTATGAATACGATATCGATTGCAGTTAGACTGTCCGTATAGGCAGCCCAGTTCCCATGGACAAACGCATTCTCAATATTACAATGCATTGCCAAATTGCCAATCCTAAGGACTTACCGACTTATATGGAATGCCTCAATGATATGCAAGTAGTCATTTCACCGGCAGTCTCACCTCATCAGTTCACTCAATTAGGATCGTAGTGTGTGGAAAAATTGGTCACATAAAATTTGATTTTCGTACCTAGGTATCTCGTTATGAGTTTTTAATTCACGATGACTTAAATTTTCATAGGTAGGTACTTCGTCAATGTTACTGGCAGGGTGCACCGTTGTGAGTTGAAATAATAAATATATCATTAATCATTACACTTTATCAATTCTGTTTTTAAATTAAGAACGTAGACAGGTACCTAAGCTTAAACATATCGGTCCGTAAAAACCCATACATTGTTTACCCCCCTACCTATTTTGTACCTTGTATTTAACTAAACACCTAGGAAAGTGTACCTATTCAATATGCATTTAAAATTTGATCGAGTGGTCTCTAATAATAATTTAAATTCAAATAAGACGCCTACATGCGGTCAAGATACTTGTGGTTCTTGTGGAATGGAACGTACGGCGCACGGAGCGGCAACGTCGCTTCGTATAAATAGTTATAGCATCTAGACAAAATTTGCCATGGTGCTTTCATTTTTATAGTTCCCATGTAAGTACGTACGTAGAAGACGATATTTGTACGCATAAAGGATAGGTAGAATTAAGGTAAACATCTTATTTTTCAAAAGCGTTGAATTTTTGATCGTGTTAATTTCACGGCGAGAGTAAATAGAGTTACTTACACAGGAAGTGAGTCCACACATTTTGGTAAATGTAAATTGGTAAATTCTGCCAACCTATAGGTACAATGAGTGTGGGTAGGGGTTGCTAGGGCTAAAAATAGAATGCCCAGACCAGACGCGCTTATGTACATTTATCTCTAAATTCAGCCGTAACAGCCGGATAAAATGTTTAATTTCAAAATCTGTTCCTTTTTAAATATTGTCTGAAAGTTGCTATTCTGAATGAAAGTTGAAAATTTGTAGGTATAATGAAAATTATAAGTTTATTATAGTACCCTACCTACTTACTTTTTTCGTCCCGTTAGGTATTGATTGTTGTTCGTCTAGCTAGCAAGACTTGAGCAAGACTGGATTTACTTACGCGTCCTTTATTTTATTTGACTAATGTCTCTGAGTCCCGGGAAGCACTTTTATCTTTTATATTTCTACTTCTAGCATAATCATGTTGTTTGATCAGTAGTTAAATCAACTAATTGTTAAAATTCGAAAAAGGAATCGAAAATGTGACACATTTCCTTGAGATTTAACCATTAGTCACGGTTTTTAACGATTAGTTAGTTTAACTACTGATCACACAACAGGCCCTTAAGTAGCTCACTACGCACCTACCTTCCTACTACGTAATCATAATCAATGACCTATTACCCGAAAAAGGCAAATCGTATTTGTGTAGTCTCCTTTCATGGCAATCATCTTTTCCACAAGTTAGACCCGACCCGACCCGATCGTTCATAATTTATTATTTTTGACCAAAAACAAAGGTTACTTACAAGTTTTAATGCATCGTGTAACAAAAAACGTTTTTACTCGGCTAATAATCCTAAGATCATACAAGTTGGTATGGTATCCTGTGCTCATCATAACATAACATAACACAAAAGTTGATTCTTACGATTTTTACCATAAAAAAATACGAGTAGGTATACTGTAAAATATTCGTGTCCCTGCGTTGCTAGTTGCGAGCGACTGGCGAGGGTTTGAGCCGCCCCAGGACGTTTGCGTCCTTCTATTACAAACGAACCTTTTCGTTTTTTTTGGGTTACGTACCCGAAAGGCGCCCGGGATGCTATTACTAAGCCTACGCTGTCCGTCCGTCCGTGCCCTGTCTGTCTGTCCGTCACTGCAACCCTTAACAATCTTACACAGCTGCAAATAGGAGAGTTTCTACCTGATACCGACCATCTGACCAGTAAATAAACAGAAGGAGCTGTAAAGTGAAGCAGATTTATTAATTGTGGGCATTTTTGGAGTATTTTATAGGAAAAACAAAAAAATCAGAAATGCTACATGTCGAAGAAACTGTTTCTGCACAATAGAACAATCTAGTCTTAATGAGTGTGAAGAATGGGGCCGCAAAACAACACCGCAGTATTCCGTGATACTCCGCTCTAGAGGCTCTATTATAAATAGGGTTTGCAATATTCGTTGGTTTTTAATATTCGAATAATATGAATAGTTCGATTTCCGATATTCGAATATTCGAATTTTTCGGATAATTTGAATATTTATTGAAACAAAACGAATTAATGGTTTAATGTTGTAAAATCAAATAAATAGGCCTTAAATATTTAAAAAAAATAGCATTCCGTGGTCAAATTAAATATTATTAGTTATTAATATAGCAAGTAGCAGGAAGCGAGCGACCCAACTACGTCACTCAACTCACTCACTGCTCGTTATTGTAATATATTTTTATGAGTTAAATTTGTTTTTTTGGGAATGTTAACTTGTAGATACGATTAACTTTAATTAAGTAAAACAACATAAAATAATATAACAACCATAACACAATAACTGAAAAAGAAAACTAAAATTAAATAAAACTAACTCTAAATATATAAATTACCTACCTAACTAAAACATTAAATCTAAGAATGGCCCCTGCGGCATTGTACCAAAGATGCTGGCAGCATTTCCTCGCTGGATGGTTAAACTTATACGTTGAGCGAGGAAACTGCCAGCTCTTCGGTCTCCCGTGACGTCAATGAGCCTCTTCGAAACTTCTTTGAAGGGCTTCGAGCGCTAGGACCCCACGGACCAAGGGTCTCGACACCGAATGGAATAAACATATTATATTCTGGGCCGAGACCACTATATTTTACTACCTTCATGCTTTCGGCCGCTTCAGCTGCCGCACCAGCCCTATTAGAGGTCCGGTGGAGATGTGATGGGGCTAGCGTGTCTACACAGGCTGCATCCCACACTAGCACCCGTCCCATATTCCACGGGATCAAGGTCATTCCGTCAGGTCTCTTGCCATCATTTCTAGAAATGCCTGTCGGCTCTAAAAGAGCCGGGACCTTTATTGAGGCAAGAGACCGACGAATGATGTCGTTGAGTGCGGCGTGTCTGGAAAAGCGGCCAGCACTTCTCTGGCAAGAAAGTCCGTGATGTCCTAGCCGATCTACGTCACTTCCGCAGGGGCAGCGATGTGGAGCGCAGACCGGGACCCCAAGGCGAAGGCAAACTGAAAGTCGGAGTGTGTTAGGGTCTAGGAAAGTTCCAGTGCTTGGCGAGGGATGAGCTTGAAGCCAGTATCCAGCCTCCCTTGTACCGACTGCTAAAATTATAGCACGATCCGCTGCGCAGCACTGGCTAAGAAGGGAATCAACAGTCAATTTGGGAATTAGTTTTAAAACTCATGTTGTCTCATGTTATATTTGCATTCCAGTTTAATATTTGCTTGCATTTCTCAGTAGGTATGAAAAAAAGCTGATTCCAGCGTTCTATTAAAAGTGGGAAACTATTTCAATCCTTTTTAGTACTATTCAAAATATCCGAATTATTCGAATAAGTAACACTGCCGTATTCGAATTTAATTTGTGTCGGATATTCGAATAATATGAATATTCGAATATTCGAATTGCAAACCCTAATTATAAAGCAGCAGTATTTTGTTTTGCTCCGATTTAACCTGGTTTCCCATTTCTATTGGCAAACTCCAACATTTTAGACGCAATGTCATCAATATTTTTTCTATGTGGCATAAAAAGGTTACAAGGATGAATTTCAGTAACCAACTGTTTCGTTTGCCCGAATTTACATAAGTTAGAAACTATTAACTTTCGGTTTGTTATAAAACAAAGCTAACGTAACCTACAAATTCTGTAGGTATATTTTCTTAACTAAAAGTTAATAAGTTCAGGAAAAAATGATCTAACTTTTGAATTTCCGGACATATCGGACTTGCGATAGGATACCGGCATAAAAGGTAAGTAACCTTCATAATCAAACAACGCTACAAAATCCCAAACGCTTTCAAGCTCATAGTGGTTAACTAAGGTTAACCTTAGTTAAATAATTATCAATAAAGTTAGACGATATCAGTTCTGAACATTTTGAAGTTTTTATTTAGTGCATATTTTTATATTGATATCATCAGCTAAGGTTATGTGATCTTGAAGCAAGGCGACGTCTTCTGCTGAATCAATGGTATCTACGTGTCAATTTAAGGTCATCTGCGAACATACATACTTTAGAATGATGAAAACTGTGAGGTATTGTCGTTTATGAATTTATTAAATAACATAGGCCCTAAATGTGAGCCTTGCGGCACACCGGAAGTTATGGTCAATTGGTAGCCATTGACCACCACATAAAACTGCTTATCAGCTAAGTACGAGTGCAGCCACTCAAACAAAAAACTAGATAATACATATGTAGATAGTTCACGCATACAATTTGTATGGAAAACTTATTTGATTAAGTGCAACATACCAGAGTCATGCACCTGTTAAAAACTTATCTACTTTCGAAAATGGCTGTATTAAATTGACACAAGCCAAGCGCCTTATGAAGCGATCGATCGTCCAGCAGCGTATGTCCGTCTACCCTACACATTTTCTTTAATTTTGGTGATCGTTCGCAGAATGCTCGTTTTGTCCTGCTGAGAAGGTAACTAACTAAGTTAGTGCATGTTGACAAAGAACTTACAAACATATCCATGTTGTTGGTCAGTCAGATAAAGCTTAAAGTGTGTGTGATTGTCTGATTGTAGAGGCAAACAAGAGACTCGAAGGTTTTAGAAAAACGGGATGTAAATATTAATTGGTATGATATAATACTTACTTGACTTACTAGACAATCATTGTCTGGTGTGACTTGTAAACGGGAATAAATTACCCATTTTTTACTCCGTGGGATAACACTTGATGAAAGAGGTTTTAATTTTAAATGCCTTGTCGGAAAAAATAAACTTTGCCCATTTGAAAAAAGAAAAAGAGAAAAAAGATTAAGAAAAGTAAAATAGGAAAATAATCGCACTAGAATCGTAAAATTATTACAGGTATTTTTTCTTGTTCGAAGTAAAATTTCCCATTTCAGTTGCAGTTGCTATTTTATTAGTAATTAGTAATTACATTCGACGAGTTTAAAAATAATAAGAACAAAACTACGTTTGTCATTGTGTCTATAGATAGGGGCTCGAGTCGAGTGGCGTGAGACGCGCGACTCCGTGCAATTCTCAATTCTTTATACACATTGTGCTAACTAAGCTAAGACGATTGAGCATTTACTCGAGCATTCTAGCGAATGTGCTCAAGTCTATCAGCATCATTAAAACAGTTGAGTATATCCGGAAAGCATCAGATAGGCCGCGCCGGGGCGATCGAGTATACCTACATATAAATATCATAAAGCGGTTTACTCAGCAACCCTGAGTGCTTCTTTTTACTAGAAAACTGCCTTTCTTTTTCCGAGATATCTCGTAGTCGAGATTATCTTTATTACTAATCACGAAAAATTGAGGGCAAGCTCGTTTATACAGAGCAGCATGAGAATAATTTTACTTGCTAGTTGGTACCCACTGTAAAACATTCATTATTATTAAGTATTAGTTTACAAAATTTACCCATGATTTCTTAGCATTTTATGCCGTCATTCCTTTCGTCGGTGTTCGAGTGTTCAGTAACCTGGCCACACAGTGCGTGCAAGCGGGAGCGCGCCGCCGGCGCGAATGAGTGTTTATATTCTGATTCTGCCATCTCGCGTAGGTATACGTACCTACTTTTGTAGATGTGTAGTGAGAAGAAACTTTGTCGCTTTCACGGCGCGGGTCGATAGTGCGGCGTTGCCGCTCCGTGCTAGTGTTTATTTTTATTATTTGCTACCAATCAATTATGATGAGGGAATAATGACACCTGCCGCTTGCCCTGCAAGTCTTGCAACATTGTCGTTCTATTTTTCACGTTTGTCTGGTCATGGTGCCCAAAGGGTTTATATTAGGTAGGTACCTACTACCATTAGGTGTGTTCGTACGTAGTAAGTTTAAATGTTTTCTTATTAAATTAAAGATTTGCATTGTTAAAAAGGTTAACCTACGTTATTTGAAACACATGGGTTGTCTTTAAATAACCATCTTCTATAGCCAACCATCGGGAAATATTTAAGGTAGATCGACAACTGTCAGCTTAACCCAGACATTTGGCTTAATCAAAAGCATCAAAACTCACGGCCATCATGGAGTGTAGGTATCTCTATGTACCTATCACCATCACCTAATGAAGATTAAAGCTAGCTAGATAGGTATCGTTTTAAAGTACCTACCTAGGTATTTGCGTGTGAAAACTGAAGATAGAAAAAGTCCGGTTTTCCGATAAAATTATGAATTGTAAAAAAAATCACGTTTTTTTTTATTACGTTAACGTCAATAAATATGAATAATCTTTGCGATAGTTATAAGTACAACTTTCTATTATTTATAAAAGATATTATTAATGCACCTTTGAAAGTTTGACTTTTATATGAAAAAAGCTTGTTATTGGTGTTGAGCACCCATCTCAAAACCTTTTGCGAAGGCTGTACCTGCCTATAAGTTGCTTTACTGGCTCTACAGAGTTGCTCTATGTAAGAATTTATTTCTATAAATTTATAACCTGTCCCACTACTGGGCCCTATCCCACGAGAGAGCCACAACGTTGTCAACTTATTCAATGGAAAACCATATAGTTTTATCAAGTTCTACAAATATGTATAGATGAATTAGCGAGGTGTGTTTATAGGCATTCTATATTATGTGGTTTTGTATTGTTGCGAATAAATGTCTCTTTATCTCTTTATCTCTTTATCTCTTTATATTTGAAATTTCCCTTTTCCCGTACTATCAGCATAAAAAGAGGTTTGTAATAAAATAATTATATTTAAAATTCAAAAATAATGCAACTGTCTACGTCTAAATATTATTTACGTTGTGCGTAGGTATATTGTAACGGCAGATTTTATTGTATTCTCTCAGTTTTCAAAACAATTCTCCCTGGGCCCGTACGATTGTAACTTACACAGTTTTTAACAACTATGGCAGAAAATAATTTTGGTCCGATTAAGGGTCCTGGTTGGGAATTATTTTGAACTGTTATAAATGTAAACTGATGAAAAATTTCATTCATGCGAACCGTAGAACCACTATAAATGCCATTCCACGCTCTCGCTAATTCATCTATACCTATACTTAGTTGAACTTGTTAAGTTTTGTGGGATTGGAGGACCCTGACGTCACAGAGTAAATGATAGTACTACGTGCTAACACTGCTAACGTCAGTCACGTCGCTGCATTGAACATGCACTGGCTCTATTCTACTCGGAAAAACCATAATGCTTTTAATATGATATCATACACTCAACGTTTTGATAGCTCTTATTTCCTAAACAGTAATGGCGGCCCAGTTAAAAACAATACGATAACATGTCAAAAGCAATATGGTTTTACTGAGTAAGTAGAATAGAGCTTTAGGACGCTACTACACGTTTGTATTGTAACAAGACTCTTGGTACTATAAAGCTATAATTTGGCATAGTTATACCTACATGTAAATTACGCCAACAAAGTTCTAAAATAAAATCATGACAATAATATTTCTTGCACGTATATCACGTATCCTTCCATAGGTGGGGTTGCTGAGCTGTAGGCTACCGACGGGGTCCACAGGTGGCGGATAGTGGAACGGCCATCAGATATGGTGGTGTTGCGAATATACAAATTAGCAGTCAAAGGCCAAAGGGCGGTAGGGTTGTGGTGGTTAGTCTACTAAGATAGGCTGACGTATAAAATGCCAAAAAAGAACCAATGAATACCCTAGGACATGGAGAGTATACGCTGCCATTAAATAAGCGTTTTTCCTCTGACATTGGACAGCAGCAGTGTTAGTATGGGCAGATTGCCGAAGAGAATAAGTGCTCTGGATGGGTTTTTGTCCCAACGTAGTGGAAGGTAAGTCCGGAAGCTGTACTGCGGTTTGGAAGGCAAGTGGGGCTACCACCACACTAAAAAGCCCTCTTTATTGAGTAATGGAAATGAGTCAAAACAAAAATATGGTCCGCGGCGGTCTGAGTCCGGCAGGTGCAGGAGCAAGGATGCTGAGTACCCTTATCTTGAGTCACAATTACCGTACTTGCTAGCGAGTCGAATGCTCTTGCTCTCGCACTCTATAACAATACTGCGAGGTCTGAGAGGGACATAGTTTCGACTCGCTAGCGAGTACCTACGTTAATTGTAACTCATGGTAAGGGTAGTCATCCTGCGAAATCCTTGCCAAATTGGAACGTGGAACGGGCGGACATTGACACCACCAGGAAAGTTAGAGGAATTAAAAATGGAAATAGAAAGACTATATTGGACATTATAGAGAACAGACGAGGAGGGATGATAGGCCGTTTATTGAGGCACGACATGCTGATCAAAAACATTGTAGAGAGGGAGATTGGTTTTTTTTTCAAGGGCATTTGCTGTTTGTGCTATGCACCGTTACAGCTTCACAAGGCGGTGAGTCTTGGGCCCCAGTGAAGGGGACACACCTACCCGGGAATTTGTGCTGCGCTTATGGGGCTGCAACGAGAGGGCCGACCGAGCATAGCGAGGTCGGCTGAGTTGTATTGTTGTTATGTGCGTCCTGGGCGTCCCATCTCGAGGTTGGGCTTAGTTCACGGAGATTGGCTGGTTGGTGGTCCGGTCTTGGAGGGCGCTTCGCGACGACTTCGCCTGGTTCTCGAGCTTCGAGCCGCGCCATCTTTACCGCAGTCGCCTGCTCCTCTACTGCGACTTGGATGGGGTCGGTGGGAGAGTCATGGTGTTTAAGATAGTACAGTCGAGTTCAAAAATATGTGCACACTTTAGTAACTATCTATCACTTTAATCGCAGTGACAATTCATGTAGGTATGGCAGTTTGAACACCACATTAAATAGGCAAAGTACTAAAGTGTATACATACATATTTATGAACTCGACGGTACCTAACTGACAGATAGATAGGCTGAATGTGAAAGTACCCAAAAATAACCCATACAAAACTGGCAATATGTAGAAATTCTAGAAAGAATTAAGCACATAAACCACAACTCCTTAATATTGTAAGTAACATAGATACAAATTGGTACTTGTTATATTCAAGCTTACTACCCTTACTCGTAATAAATCAGTGTAAGTTACCTACTTTCTAGGTTAGCAATTATAAAATGCTCGAAATTAAAACAAATCAACGTTTATTTTCAAGTTTATTTGATTAGACAGGTCCTTATCCTTTATTTTTATAAAGTAGGTAGGTACTTACTTAATATGATAATACTATGATAAATACACATATTTTAGATTTACATCAATTTAATAAGTATTTACTTACATGTAAAGAATGTGAGCATGTAAATATTTTTTTCATCACACTTGCTCGTAAATAGTGTCCTAACATGCTAGAAAAATCGACCGTAAATCCAAAATAATACCCGCCGGCCTTTTTTTTACCATTACGTTACTTAAGTGCGTAATAGCTTTTTTTTTAAATATTATACGTGGACTCAAACTATCACAATACGTCAGGACCCCAATTCTTGTGCCATTCGATATGAAGTTTCATTCGAGATGAAATGTCAGTTGAATACTATTTCCTAACAATCTCGCATAAAAAACTATTGATCTCATATGTCACTAGAATCGGACTCCGAACACGTTTGACATTATCTGTGGTAAGTCACAGACAATGATGTAGTCTGCCGCTAATAAGTTAAAAATATGATCTTTTGTCTGATTTTATTTCATTTCCTCGCAATTGTGATGAAAAACATTGTATGTTACACGGGTGGTAAAGGAAATACAAAGCTCGAGTAATTAAAGCCCTCAGCCTACGGCTTCGGGCTTCTAACAGACTCTCGTTTGTAATTCTTTCTTTACCACCCTTAATACACAATGTACTATATTACCCTAACGCTAAAAGCTAATGCGTAATACTATTTTTGTTAAAACAAGTGTACCTACTCAAGTAAGTAGGTATATAAAACGTTTGATTGGTTGCGCATATCCCCAAAAATCAACTACGTAACATGTTTCTGTTAATCTATGGTAAAAAGGTCTCTGTGATACGCGGAGAAAACAAATACTAATTTACGTAACAAGAAAAATATTAAAGTTTCGGTCACAAAAATCCAAGCATTTAAAATAATAATACTTACGTAGGTATTCATCGGTTTACAAAAAAGTTTAAAATATGAAACAATTTGTCATTTTCTCCGCGAATCACGATAACATTGACACAAAAGCCTAACCTACTTATTCGCCATAGATCTACAAAAACCTAACAGTACATTTCAGCGCCCTCGCCTTTATCGCAGTTATTTGTCATAACATAACTTGGTGTGACGATCCCCTAAACAATTATATTATAAGTCATCCTAACAAAACAATAAATCGTTATCATTCCCGCAGGTTACTTCAATAGATGGCGCCTGTATCAATGTAACAATTAAATCTTAAAATCTTACTTTGCTAGTGCCAAACATCTATAGAATTGTTAAATCAGTGCCACCTAGCGTCGAATGACGACATTAGTGCGCGTTGTGTTCAGTGGTCGGATGTAGTTCGCGGGATGATCCTGCGGAGGGCGCTGTAGTCGGCCCGGGGCGGGCGGGCGCGGGCGCTGCTCCACTGGTGCGCGCTCACGCGGCGGTGCGATGATGTCCTCGCGGGGTGGCATTTCTGAAAATGACAATAGCAACTTTTTTTTTAAATCGAATATAAGTACATATATAACATTTTGATGCAAGTGCGGTAAGTATGTCATTTTACACGAGTCCCAAATTGTCATGGCCCGAGGACGAGTGAAAATTACAGTTCCGCACGTGTATCAAACGTATAAGGCCGCTTAATTGAAAATGCACGCGCTAAAATGTGTTTTGTTCGCTCTGACGGGACTACTTAAACTCGCCGCTGCGATTTCGCTCGTTCGTCCGACCGTCCGTTGTTTTTAAGAGAATAACACCCCAGGACGACTGCTGTATAACCGCATATAAAAGTATTAAGAAATTATATTTTGATGTTAGTTAAAATAAAAAAAAACCGTGTATTTAACCCAATCTTGTTTCCTCTAAAAGGGGGTATAAACTTTATACCCTTGAAAATTTATTTCAGTACCTACATTAGTACTCAATAAATGATATTTGTTGTTGTTTTAATAATAAAATTTTTTCGGCATATTATTAATTGCTACTGCTTTCGTCTTCTTTTGATCGTTCTGACTTAAGAAAGTACTGGACGGATTTTGATGCAGTTATCTTCCAGAGCTGACATCTCTAGCTAAGAACAAGCCCGATGGAACTAGTTAACTTTAAAAATAAACCCCGGTTTGAGAGCTACGTTGCCACAGACAGATACATACACACATAACACACGTCACAGATACACAAGTTAAACTTATAAAATATGATGTTTTTTCTAAATAAGCCTTTATTAAGGCAAAAGTAGGGCTCGAACGTTAAACTTATAAAATCTACTTACTAAATCGTTCATTGAATACAAAACGGACACATTCCAAAATGAGTCAGTGTTGCATTTTAAAATTAGAAGCTGTTGCTATAAGATTTTCAATGCAAAAGCAAATTATTTTGAAATGTGTCCGTTTTGTATTCAATGAGCGAAATGTTTTGTCTAAATAAGTCCCGGCAAAAGCAGGGCTCGACACTCAAATAATCAACAAGAATTTGGGTAAATGTGGACGCTGTTCGGACTAAAATTGGTAACATGATCCAATTTTTACACCAACACTTTACTGATTAACAAGGTGGCTCTTACCTTAAACCATCTTTTGAAAAGTAAAAAAAAACTCTGTTTTGGTAAGTCACAGGCAGGGGTTGACGTAATATGGAAATATCATTCGCCTTGTTTAAAAAAAAACAAAAGTACTTAAGTAGATATTTACTCATATTACTTACCGTGTGTTTGAAACTCCTATTGATTTTTATACACTGTCGTACTATACAGTATAATACAATATACGAAAAGCTAAAACGTTGTTAACTAAATTTTAATTAAGAAATAGTATCTTGTTATGTTGTATGTTGCCTCCAGCTCTCTTGTTATTGTAGTTTTGCACCTCTACAGTAGGTATCTCTAAGATAAGATATCAGTGATATCACTATCAAGAGGATTATATTATATGCGATAAACAGCAATATCGGTCCACTGGCGGCGTTTGATAAACCTAAGTGACATATACATACATACATAGAAGTTTCGATTATATCAGTAATAACACATAACCAAGCCAAAACGTTGGGGTTAGACTCTACTTGGAAAATCGACGTTCGAGTTACGTTATCTATATTTAGTCTCGAATGACAAGTGAAAAGGACGGACCATCCAGAGTTTTGAATGTTGTGCTTCATAGCATAGTAAGTTAGTAACCAGCTATCCTGTAGCGGGTTCAGAGATGATATTCTCTTAAAAAATACTAGTTGTAGAACGGTCAATGGGCCGGTATAAACACACGAGCGAATTTTAAAGCTACTTAATTTAAAAGCCCCAAAAAGTTGTTTGTACGCTCTGACGGGACAGCTTAAACTCGCCGATTAATAATAAGTCCGTCTTGTTGGTTAACAGTATTGAGATAATAATTATAGAAACATGAAAAGCTGAGAAAAAACTAAATGAAGTTTCATACATTGTTAGCATTTTTAGATGCACTGAAATTCTCCACTCTGTCACAATCGTAATAGATGTTTTTTGAATCTAAATAAATGTTTATTTTATTTCAATCAGTGCAGTATTGTCATACATCGTCAAACAAAAGAAAATATTACTTTTTGTAAAAACAACCACTCTGTCACATTTCCCACGGACCAATTTCAATGTAAGTATCAAAAAAGATTTTGACCCATTCATGACACAAATACTCGTAAAATACCACAGTATATTATTTATACTTTAATAAAATCATGTCGTAATTGAGCCAGGTCATTTAATTAAATGGGTCGTTATAAAACTAGCATTAACGTGGCGTAATCACTCGGTAATTAAATTTATCTGCTTGCGTGCTATGGCGGGACGCGTGAGTGTATAAGTAGGGCATAATGTCACGCGCTTGTCGGGGTGCTTGGAAAAATCTGTCCCGATGGGATGAAACTTGGTCACAGTGAATTGAAATTTATTTTCGCGTATGGTAGGGTTAATATCGTATGCACGCGGTTCGTTTGCTTAGAACTCGCGTTCCCTCGTTAGCTAATTTAAAGATCTGTGATCCACTTAATAATTATAATATATAATACAATACAATACAAAACAATACAAAACACTTTATTGCATACTAAACAAAATCATTACAGAGAAACAGTAGGTACAATTAAAAATAACACAGGTAAACAACAGGCGGTCTTATTATCGCTGATAAGCGATCTCTTCCAGATAACCTTTTTAGTAGGGATAGGGTGTCAAATTAAAATATGTTACACAGTAGGTGGAGTAGACTTCACGCGAGCAATAACAAGAAAACTATGTTAGTTATACAGGGTGTTTGGTACATGGATGGACATACGTATATAGGAGATAGCTGTTACAATCTGCTATGCGGTCCGCCACAAAAAAATTGCCTGGGCCCTATCATTTTTTTTTATTTTTTTTTTAATTTTTTTCGAAAATAATCCGTTTAAAACCTCAATAACTTTTTTAAAAATGATAAAAGGGGCAACAATTTTATTTTATTTCTATCTTGACTGATCGTAAAATCTTACAAATTTAATATTTGGTGCACACGATAGCTAAAAAAATAAATACGAGCCCTCAAACCTCAAAAATAGGTAAAAAATAATAATTAAACGCCAACTTTGCATTGCATTTAAAAAAAAACTAAAAACGATCGACTAGATTTAATTACTCAAAAACATCTTCAGTTAATACACTTTCGATTGGTATACAATAATTGCAATTTGTTTAAAAGCAGCTGGAGTTATTCGTCAACTTTAACTAAGGGGACAGTTTTTTATAAAACTACTTTAGAGGAAAGTACATTCCTTGCAAGGAATGTACTGTTCCGGGGTTGATAAGTATTTTTCTCAAAAATGTCCGTAAAAGTTGACATTACTATCTTCTTTGGACGCGAAGTACATGGTTTACGGACAGTTCTCAAATTAAAAAAAAAACATTGCGGGCATGTGTAGCGAGCCCACAATGTTGCATACAAATTTCATTATTGTTTAGTTTGTAACTTTTTAAAAAGTGAAAAGGGCCATAATAAATTGAGGGCACAAGTCTTACATTTATTCGAAACATAATTTTTTTACCTGTGTCTGGAATAGCTTGTTTTTTTTTAAAAAAAAAAGCTTGCGTTTCTCTTTGTCATAAACAAAAAGGCGGCAAAAAGTAAAAGTTTTTTTCACTTATCCATTCATTTTGTTAAATTTTTTGTTATTGTTGCATTATTGTGTTATTGGTAAAATGACCACATTTACCAATGAAGAATACGCGGACATGTTGTTGGCGTATGGGAGAGCTAACTCCAATGCACGCGAAGCCCGAAGATTTTATGAGGAGCGTTATCCGGACCGTCGATTACCCAACCGCCAGACATACTAAGAGAAGAGACTGCCAATTATGACAAAGAGAAACGCAAGCTTTTTTTTTAAAAAAAAAACAAGCTATTCCAGACAGGTAAAAAAGTTATGTTTCGAATAAATGTAAGACTTTTGTGCCCTCAATTTATTATGGCCCTTTTCACTTTTTAAAAAGTTACAAACTAAACAATAATGAAATTTGTATGCAACATTGTGGGCTCGCTACACATGCCCGCAATGTTTTTATTTTTAATTTGAGAACTGTCCGTAAACCATGTACTTCGCGTCCAAAGAAGATAGTAATGTCAACTTTTACGGACATTTTTGAGAAAAATACTTATCAACCCCGGTAGTCCCGGTACAGTACATTCCTTTGTACTTTCCTCAAAAGTAGTTTCATAAAAAACTGTCCCCTTAGTTAAAGTTGACGAATAACTCCAGCTGCTTTTAAACAAATTGCAATTATTGTATACCAATCGAAAGCGTATTAACTGAAGATGTTTTTGAGTAATTAGAACTAAGTAGTCGATCGTTTTTAGTTTTTTTTTAAATGCAATGCAAAGTTGGCGTTTAATTATTATTTTTTACCTATTTTTGAGGTTTGAGGGCTCGTATAAATTTTTTTAGCTGTCGTGTGCACCAAATATTAAATTTGTAAGATTTTACGATCAGTCAAGATAGAAATAAAATAAAATTGTTACCCTTTTTATCATATATAAAAAAGTTATTGAGGTTTTAAATCTTGAAAACGAAATATTTTCGAAAAAAAATTAAAAATTAAAAAAAAAATGATAGGGCCCAGGCAATTTTTTTGTGGCGGACCGCGTAGCAGATGGTCCCAGCTATCTCCTATACACGTATGTCCATCCATGTACCAAACACCCTGTATGTATGTAGTATGTGTTATATGTTATATGTATAATTTTTCCAAATTCAAAACTGCAACTGTGTTTGTAACAAACCCTGAGTACTGAAATTGAAATAAAATACCTTTGATGTTCATAATCATCGCTGGATGATCTTATTACGACACCGGAAAACAATTATTCATTATTTTACAAATGGTCGACTTCGACTCTTTAAGATATTTTGTGCAATTACCCTCTTATACACTCAGCTGTTCGAATATGCAGGTTTTTTCACCATATTTTTATCACTAGATACCTTATCTAAATATATAAAAGGAGAAACTGACTGACTGACTGACATATCAACGCACAGCCTAAACGGCTTAGGTACCGTAGAGGTGCACTAAGAAAGGAATTCCCGAAATTCCCACGGGAACGGGAATTAGCGGGAAAATTATTAACTCAAAAAAAAATGTTTTGCCCAACGAAGTGGACACGGGAACAGCTAGTCTACCTATAAACTTTGAATTCAACTCTTTTTTTTTTTAACAATCGTAATGATTCGATTATCTTAATATAGGTACAACGATTAATCGTTGAAAATCGAAAAATCGTCGCAGCATCGTTGCATCCCTAGTTTAAACTTGGTACCTTACGATCACGAGCCGACTTGCTAAGGCACCGACGCTCTTGTGCTACCAGGTGGGTACCTAATATGGTGGTAGCAGGTGGGAGCGATCCGGGCTGTCCTTGCATAAATCCAGAGCCTCGGTGATGCGTGATTGAATTAGGTACAAAACTAACATTTCACTTAATTAGTACATCTAATGATTGAAACTTTTCAAATTTTTATATGTATCTGTTATTTCATATAGATTTACAAACAAATTTTTAATTCGATTTGAGTTTTCCTATCAATGTAGGTACAAACAGAGACCTTTTTTAACCTTTCTATCAACTTTCTATGCAGACCTTCAAAAAAACGTTATGAAAAATATCGTTATCATAGCGCTATGTTTCGTTTGAGTTTTAAATTTGGTTTAAATATAACGAAATCAATATCAGGGGTAATCGACCTAGTCCCAAACTAAGCTCTAGGCCTCTACTGTGGGTACTAGGCAACGATGTTAATACTAACATACAGAAATAAATACTTCTTTATATACTTAGAAAACATCTAACACTCAGAAACAAATAGATAATAGCGCTCATCAGAACAAGTATTTGCCCATACCGGAAATCGAACCCGGGACCGCTAGCTTCGTAGGCAGGGTCACTACCAACTAAACAGACGGCATATTATCTACCTTAAATATCGGAAATAGCCAATTCTACGCAAAGGAGACTAACTTTTATTTTTAATGGTTAGTTTTTTTTATTATTTTTAGTAATGTAGAAAAAAAACTCTTTTTAAAATGAACTAATCATTTAAAAGTATAAGAAATATAAGTTTTGAATTTTAAATATGTACTTACCTACATAATATGGCATATTATTTTATATGTTATAGGGCCTGTTTTACCGTTGTATGTTAGCGATAATAATCAAAAATTAGGTCCCTAAAGCAAATGATACCCATGTGGTTTTTTTTCATAAATCGTCTTTGTTGTCATCTTGAATTCCAAATTTGAGGTCATGTTCAAAATGTGAGCCCCCAAAAAGTAAGAAAATTATACCCGTGACACCTTATTCAAAAAAACCTCATGGCCACCAATTCTTATCTTGAATTTCATTTTTGAGGTCATTTTTAAAATGTGCGTCCGCAAAATTAAGAAAATGAAACCCATGACGACTTTTTTCAAAAACTCATGGTCGCTATCTTGAATTCCAAATTTGACATTGTTATCGCAATCTGCGTCCCCAAAATTTAAGAAAATTTCACCAATGACGACATTTTCAAAAAATCTACGTCACCGTAATGTAAGAAAATGTCGCCCATGGTAACTTTTTCAAAAACGTCATATGATTGCGGTTATTCCCTCGGGAACTTTTAAATTTTCCGGCATGGGATTCTTCTGTGGTAGGTACCTAATCGAGCGTATAAGCTATCTACATTTTAAATTTCGTTCAAATCCGTCCAGCCGTTGCTGTGTGTTGGAGTAAAAGTACCTAGGGGTAGTTTTTCCTGAATCGCTAAAAGTCGTATTTTTTGATAATAAACGGAAGACTAAATACCAATTTTCAAGCCTGTTTCTTCAAAAATAACTAATTTCCCATACAAACTTTTACCCCTTTAGGGGCAGTTTTTCCAAAATCTCTGAAAGTTGTATTTTTAACAGTATAAACAGTACATTAAATACCAATTTCCAAGTTTCTAAATACTAAAATGACCATAGTTCCAAAAATCCCTTCCTAGTGCACTCCTAGGGTACCTATCTAAGGAATATTTCCTCCAAATGTCAAGTCCCAATCCCAATGTCTAGCGATTTTGGCTATGCGTCTATCGATCAGTCAGTCAGTTTTTATCAATTTTCATCCCTTTGAGGGTGAATTATCAAAACGCTCAGATACGTATAAATTAATTTTCTTTCACAAAATTTTAAGAGCCTAACTCACGGATAAACTGACGGACTTTCATCCTAATTTACATCCCCTATTTTACCCCCTTAGGAGTGGTATTTCCAAAAATTCTTCCTTATCGGATCTTTACACTGTATTTATCTATGTCCAAAATTTCAAGTCTCTAGGTATAGCGGTTTGGGCTGTGCGTTGATATATCAAAAATTTACTTTAAAAAAGAGAAAAAGAAAATAAACAGTAGGTAATAACTAATAAATAAAATGGAGAAGATAGGAAATATCATTATTATACCGTGTTTTTTTTGATTTACGATAACTTTAAGGGAACGTTCTTTAGGTCAAATAAAGTTAATTTCCCAAAGACAGACAAATGATAACTCTTACGGTTTTAAAGATATTTAATTTTTAAATTTAATCAGTTAATCACGTTGAACTATATAAAAGGCTCTTAATTGATAACAACAATTTTCTTTTAATTCTTATGAGTAAAGAGTTTCCAATTGTTAGGTTTGTATACGCGTCCATGGAATTAGTAAGTACGTACATCTGGAAGGTGCACTACACCGATAACGCGAGCCGAAAGAAATGTACTAAAGCTTACTGCGTCCCTTTCTAAAGGTGACCATATTTGAATTGCAATTTACGGACAAATTAATTTTACAAACCGGTGGGGCAGTAAACGAAACAATATTTACTTATTCGAGTGATTGTTTTCAAAATCGATATCTGTGGATCTGTAGATCTGACAACTAATCCGTAGACAAATTGAGGAAAAGTAGCCGCCACCTTGAACTTTTTAGTTATTCAACTGATTGTCTCCAAAATCGATATCTGGGCATCTGTGTGGTCTCTGTCAACGAATCCGTGGACAGACTGAGAAAAAGTAGCTGCCGTCTTGAACTTCTTAATAAGAGCAGGTAGAACAAAATACAAGCATTGAAAGCTTTCAAACAAAATCTAGTATTAAGTTGTCAATCAAGTGTCAATTTCGAATTATAGGAGACCACACAGAATACACAGATCCCAGATCCACATAAGTACAGGTACATTTCTTTCGGCTCACGTTATCGGTGGAATGCACCTCCCAGATGTAGGTACGTTATTACTTACTTATTCCATGGTCACGCCAACATTGACATAATATTTGACACTCACTAACTAAACTTACTTAACTCTAAAGGCCCTTTTAGAATGATCAAAGATATAACATTCAATTACTTTGTTCTAAACAGAGAAAATATTTTTTTTTTGCAATATTTAAAAATCTAATCTACCAATTAGTTTCTATGGATATACCTAGTAATATGACGAAGTTATCGTAAATCAAAAAAAACACGGTGTATAGACAGGTATCGATATGAATTTCATTACGATGAATACCGCTTTGAATACGAGTTTCATAACGTTACAACAGTAACGTTAAAGCGTGTGAATAAGTAAAAGGTTATCGTAAAATAGCGCTATTTAATGGTCTGTTAATCATACCTTTATGCATTTCCAACTGCCATTTTAGAAGTTGTTTGTTGTAATTTAAAATGCTTACTTTTACTTCCAGTACATGCACCTTTGTAAGCGATAAAAGATGCTTCAGCGCTTTCAGTTTGACGTTTGACAGCTTATCGCGCTGTCCGATTTGAAGGTAAGATATCATTAAGATTTTAGAAACAGACATGTCTTTTCCTTAAAAAAAATCTTAACTTGTACTAGAAATAATATATGTTTAAATGAATGTAAGCCTTTAAAAAAGTTACAGTAAGATTGCTTTTTTTAAGCTCAATCTTAACTCTTAATTAGTTCGGACACTGTTTGATATTTCGTCAATATGACATTGACAGTTCCAAAAATGTGTTATTGTGTTGTTTCTGAAATAACCTCGCATGAACCAAACTATCTAGAAGTTTCATCACTATTGTGATTCATTTTACTACAATATAAACACATTTTTTGAGTAGTTCAACCAGTTTTGATACAGATAACTAAACTGTATTTATTCATAAAACATGAGTTCGAATCAATCTGGGGGTGCGAACCCTATTGCTGGAGCCCTAACGTTTCCAAACAGGACTGAAAATGCCCAGCCGGTGCCGGAGCAACCACGGCAGCCCCGGAATTTACAGGTGAATTGCCTTAACTTCTGATAAAAGCATATCTTTTAAATTTAATTTAATTAAACCACTTTAAATGAGAGTTCTAACTTTGATTTGAAGTAGTTAAATGAACAATTCTCGGTCAAATAGTGTAAGTTAAAAAAGTAAGGAAAGTTATCTATTCATCATCATCATCATCATATCACCCAAAAGACATCCACTGTAGGAGATAGGCCAAAGTTATCTACTTATTGACAATTTTTTATTGTGAACATGAACCCCCAATAATTAATTTAAATATAAACCACCAACTTAAGGAATTTGGTCTCATTGACAACAGTTGTTCCTACTACTGTTACTAGGCAAAGCTACAGTACATACTTTTTTAAATTATGTTTGGCCAATGGCATATAGAAGCGATCTCTAAAACAAAATAATTACTGACCTATTTCAACAATGTTGATTACCGTTAATACTCTATTAAATAATGTTAAATGGACATTTAACTGACATTGTCCTCAAATAAAGATGTGTTTTAAAAATTTGTAAATTAGATAGTACTGTCTTTCCTAAAATACTATCACCTAATAAATTGTGATTGTGTGTAATAAATATATGTATTTATGTTCATCCAGGGTCTCCTCCGGTTTGCCATGGAAGCAACAAAGGCTGAAGATGCACCGGGAAACTCTGACCTTGGTCCCATGGATGAAGAGGTGATTATTATATTGAATGAAATGAGACTGCTTTAACAGGCCTTGTCATTCCTCTCTTTTTAATTTTTTTATACATTTTTGTGCAATGGGCAATCACAGCTTAACGTTCCTTTAGGACCCTCTATCCCCTAGGATCTAAAATTGCAATGAATGTGTAGTAATTAATCTATAAATTAACAAATATATTTTTAATATAAATGCAGCGCCGCAAATTCCTCGAAGAAGCCCTGAAGAGTCTGACTTTAGATGTGGCCCAAGTTCTCCAAAATTCCATCAAGATTTTGTCAGATGCGGAAAAGATCCACAGCATACAACTAGGCGACCCGTTACCCGAGGAAGTCAGCAACGCATTCAGCAGTCTCATGGACTTCATTGATGACATGGATATTGCTAATGGTGAGTTAATATTTATCAAATCACATTACTTATAATTGCGCCAATCTATGAACACAGTTCAAAATGAAACCTTAAGGGGAAAGTGTTCCGAAATCTGGCTATCATTAACCATAATGCTTACTTATGTGTCTGTTAAAATTAAAAACACAATTAGAAGCGAAATCCTCAATAGTTATATTATTTTCACATGTTTTTGGTGGAATCTTTGAAACCCTACAATCAATAACAATGATTTTTGATTAATAAATGATTTACAAATTGGTAGTTGGAATTGAAAATACATAAAGCCATCCCTTTCGATTCTTGTGTTGCTGTGGCTGCATATGTGGCGTATTAAACACATATTTTGTACTGAGCTAACGGCTGTCAAATCGGGCCTATTAGAAAGGCGCGCCTTCTGGTCAAAGACAAGATCTAATTATCAAGTAACAATACTTACACTGCATATGAAGCATATAGGTAGATTCAATTAATTAAATAAGAAATAGAATTTCCCATTTTTTTCTATAGAACAGAGCCCTGAATATGCCGAGCATTCCTTGCTTGATATCTGTTTACTGATTGATTTATACAACTGAATTTCAAGTTTTTGTACATTCACATTCGCTTTTCATGGAGATTCATATAAATTACTCTCTACACATTTAATTTAATATTAAATGGTGGTCGGTTCAAATCATTTTGCAAATCATTAAAGTATAAATAGACCGGTTGCGAATCTCTATCATACATTATGTCAAACTTAAAGGAAGTCTATAGGTGTTTAAGCAACTGCCACATGTCTTTAAAAATGGCAGTTGCATATTGTATTCTGAGTTGCGGGGCATCAGCCTATGTTACAAAATACTTTGTTTTAAATATAAACTTCTATTGGTAATAATCATACACCGGTTTGACGGGGGCAAAAATGTAGCAGTGCTAGTGATTCAATATCGACAAAATTTATCGACAACATTAAAAAGCAATTTTTGATCATCATTAAAATAGGTAATGGCCTAGTTTGAATGACTTTTAATTATGTGCAAACCTCTTATAATACAAACAACCGGTATCTGACATTGACTCTGGACTCGAGTCACTTTTGACAACCGTTGAAAGTACATTGAATAACAAATTAATTCAGTACAACAATATTCTTTAGCATTCCGACGAATTGAGAACCTTTTAGTTTTTTAAGTCGGTTAAAAATGATTCGAAAGAAAAAGATCGTTTATCTTCATGGAAAGCTGATCATTTAGATAGGTATAGAAGATAAAGGTATTTACAACTTACTTTTGTAAGTAATGGAAGATCCATAAATGTCACGAAAAAAATTGTCGATAAACTTAATCGATATTTAATGAATCGCTAGCACTGGTACATTTTTGCCCCCGTCAATCCGGTGTATGGTAATAATGTAAAAGTGCTTTAGTGACATGGAGGGCTATTATACCGTAGGTATAATAGTAGTAGGTGATTGAAATAAAACATTTCAATGACACAGGGTTTTAGTTTATTACATAATTTGGTTTTTTAGCCTACATTGTCATAAAACATTGTGTAAGATACATGACACATTTTTATTCTTAGGAAATATTGAGTCTTAACTTAACGTAACTTTAACTCTAGGTACATATTTGACTTGATCCAAACATCTTACTTATGCTACTGACTAGTCATAAATTCATAATAATAAAACAATAATATATAAAAAAAAATAGCTCGCCTTACAATGATTTGACTTGACAATGACAGATATAGAAGTGAGTTTTTTTTCTTTCTCATTAAGTACAAAGCTAGTCGGTCATTAAAGTTTACAAATGTCAACTTCATAACAAACATTTTTTTTTTAATATTAGATGAAATAAAAGAGCCGCAGTTTCTTGATCTTTAGGATGACGACTATCGAAAAAAATACTTATCTTCCATAAACTTTACTTAGCCTGCTCAAGGCTTCGTCAATCGGACAGTTATGGGTACTCGACAACGATATAAATACTTATATAAATATATACTTGAATACATACAAAACATCTATGACTCGGGAACAAATATTAGCGCTCATCACACAAATATCTGACCTTACCGGGATTTGAACCCAGGACAACGCGTCGTGAAATGATGAAATGAGTTTGGAATGATGCTAATAGAAATTCATGAATGCATAAACTTCATGGAAAAGCGAATCCTCATACCTATGAAAAGTTTTTTCAAGTAGACTAACGGAAAACAGGGGCATGGCGGCGGCAAAAGGTTAATCTCTTTGATTTCCTCGTAGATAGAAGAGGCTATCTTGCGGTTTATGTGCTTCTCTTCAAAAGAAGTACGAAACTTTTCTTCGAGTTTCTCAACATAATTTACGAAGTCGTCGCAGGGCACGATAACCAGTTTGATCATTTTGTATTTGCTGTATTGACAGTACCTTTTATACTTAGCATTGGAGGTGTCGTCGTCTAAACTGGGACTAGCGTATGTGTTCAGAATCTCACAGTGGTCGTGAATGTCTAAACATTTTTCCAATAGAAAAATGGATATGTAAAAGATGGAGTGATTCACAGGCACTTCCAGATTATTATATACGTCAGGCGCAATTTCTATAGAATTGTAGTCATTGTCATCTGAAACGTTGTCGTCCGTTTCAACAAATAATTCCGTTAGTTTATTTACAATAGCAATAACATTGTCCATGTCACAGTTAACGTTTTTTGTTGGTTTTATTAAGTTTGAGTATAACAGTTGCCGAAAAGCAGTAATGAACTGTCGGGGTCTCGGCTTGGTGGTTAGTCCACATTTTGTCCTTACTTGCTTTAGTAAATTCTCAACGCCTAGATTCAGTCTCTTGGGCAATGCCGTGATATGTTCCGATTCAAGATCTTGGTGTAACAGTAAGTTTGACATGATCGTTATCTGAAATCTTTCAATTATTTTAGCGTTTAACCTAATGTCCTGGTCACCCATCCTTTGAACGGAAGGACCTGAGTCCCTCTGTACTAATTCGAGGTCGTGGAAAAACGCCAACGCCTCACGAAAACTTTCCTTACTGTGTTGATAAGCATAATCGTAGGGGCGGGAATGATCCAAAGCCTTGATTAAACGTGACATTATGCTTATAAAAATAGCCGTGTCTTGCCCACACGTATGAATGACTTTGAAATCTATACAAGTAGATACTCCGGTAGCCACGGCTTCACTGAACACTTCTTTCGGGAAAGACCGGTCAGCTTTGTTATATTTCCGTGGGTCAATATGGCTTTGTGTCAATTTTGGAGCGATTTTTAAGACCTTGTTTCTATCTTCATCGTAAAATTGAGTGATGTGCTCGTACTTTGCTATGTTATCTCCAAACTGGAAGTCGTGTTGTACGAACATATCGAGGATCTCACGAAGAAGATATGAAAGGTCATAAATGTGGTATATTCTTTTGTTATTGATCATAAAGTAAGGCTGGTCCGCAGTAACGTCTCGGCAATGTTTTTGAGCCGATTTATTTTTACGTTTTTTTTTTGGAACATAAACTTCAGGTTGATACTCAGATACAAAGGTCCTAACGGTAAGTCCGATTTCAATCAGTCTTTTCAGAACATTATCAATCCACTTATCTACTTGGCTATGGTTTGGGTATTCGGATAGGAGCGCGTATGCTATGGGTTGCTTCCAATTGACAAATATTCCACGCACCATGACAACTAAAGCATATTTGGCAGTTGCCATCATCTGCTCTCCATCAACTTCATTAAAACCATGTATTTTATCGTCCTTTGGATCGTAAAATAATTTTCCGTTTAAATCAATTGTGTTAACAGAAACTGAGCAGTTTTTCTCCAAGTCTGTCATATTATTTACTTTGGCTCTAAGAACAGACATTATTGTTATATTTATTTTGGTTGTAACTGGATTAGCATCTTTTAAAATATTTGGAGACGGTAGATCAAGCATGATTTCCAACCATGAGTATACCTGTGGACTCGTCAAGTATAAGTGGAAACATAACGCTACATAATCATTGTTATTTAAGAGTTGTTTTTTGTTTTGTGGAATCATATAGGCCTGCGCTTTTGCTAACGTAGTTAGCTCACGTGTTAAAAAAGTATCGCATAAATCAAGAAACGTTTCCTTTTCCTGTTCGGCTACATCGTTAATTTTCTTTTTAAAGCCTGGCAAGTGATCATATTCTTGATTTATTTTGCGTTTTAAAATATTTGGAGCAGAAGGTCGAGGTATGTCGAGTGGTTGCTCGACCTCTATTTCTGGCTCTGACGACATATCTACATGATGTTCTTCTATTTCTACCTCGAAATCAATTACTGATTCTCCAGGCTCTGCCTGCATATCGCAGAACATTATTTCTACATTTTTTACAGTTTCAACATTGTCCGATGGTTCTTCTACAGTCTGTTCTTCTTCATCTGCGTTTGTGGTTTCGTCTAGGTCGGTTTGTATGCCTACGTCGTTTTGCTGTTGACTAGGTAAACGGAGAGCAGGTAGAGCGGTAATTTTGAGTTTCTTGCGATTGGATCCTGGTAAGATGTCGTGCGGGAGGAAGTGAGCTTCGCACACGAAGTAGCTACTGGCCGGTTTGTTAATCACATCTTCTCGGGCTATCAGCTTGAGCCATTTGGAGCGTCTGTAAAAGATATTGAGTGTATTGAATGACAGGATATTTCAGAATGTTTACTATAGTTTTAACTAGTCGCGGTTGAAGGATAAACTGTGATTAAGTTTATATGTATATATGAAGTACGGGCTGATAAGTTATTACTCAGAAAAAAGGACACGGCTTGTATCTGACAAATAGATCTGGCGATTGTCTGTTGCCTACTTGTATCACTGTTAACTAATTTACTATTAAAAGATAAATCCAACGAATCCAAACCCGGCGGACTTACTATTAAACCATTAAAAACCTGCGGTCACCATTATCATACCAGCGCATTGCACCATATTTTGGTATTGACATCAGAATTGGATAAGTTATTTTAAGTGACACAAACGATATTTAGGTGTCCGTATTTCCTGTGGATATACCCGAAGTTAACGTTTTTAAGGCGTAATTTTCTGGCTGAACCCACATCTGCATAAACGGCGTCAGGTCTACTTTAGTCCTATTAAATAAAAACCTAACTTATATGCACACAAGCTTTTAACTATTAACCACAGGAGAGACCACTTTTGTTTTTTCTAGTAAGTACCCACATACCGACCTAGTTTCAAACTAAGCTCTAGCTTTAGCTTCTTAAAATACCCGAAACAGCATAATCAATTTGAACCGAAATACGTTACAAAGTAGTAAGTTACTTATGTAATGTAACTGGTTCATAATGAATATTCTTAAGGTACGAGTAGGTACCGAGGTTGGAGCGCGAGCTTGCGACCTACTCGGGAGTAGGTATCTTAAGAGCTAATTAATTAGGTACCGTAATTAGTTACGGTTGCATACATGATAAAAAAAAAAAAAAAAGACTTTCTACAAGCTTAAAAAGGAAACTACATAGTTTGTCGTAATTAGTTTAGTTCTTTCTGGCGGTTTCGAAGTTGATAGCAACCAGCATAGAGAAAAACCATGGCGTCAGACTTGATACTATATTGATTGATATACTTATGTTATTTATCGTTTCTCTGTGATTACCTATAAAATATAAATCTTTGTGAAGCTTATTAATTTTATTGTCAACTTCGAATAATAAAGTAAGTATAATAATTGGAATGCCAATTTTATTCACCAAACGCCGCCATTTCTGGTGCCATGCCGCCATATTGCCATATTGCAAAACAGCCGAACTAATTCATTTTATTGTTCGATTCATAATTATTATTTATTTTAATGGTAATGAATTATTTTTCGTAATTTTATACATTTTTTTTGTAACAAACACTTTTGTAATATAAAACACTTATATTACATGTTGACTTTTGTTGTTGATCAACAAACATCGTCAGTAGTATTGTTCATGCGCGTAACCAAGGTAATAACAATGATATAATAATTACTATATACTAAACCAACCAAAAGATGCGGCGGATGGTATTTATAACCATGGCAACGCTCATTATAGAACTGCATTTTCTCGCTTCGGTTACGCTATAAGTGGTATTCTAATACCGTTAACACGTTCGGCGCCGGTGACACATATCTGTGATCAAAAAATTCTTACTCCTATGCCAGTGACACATATGTGTGATTTTATTATTACGCCTTTTTCTCAATAAATTTCCAATTTAAAATTTTTAGATTCTATGTACTGTTATGTTACTTAAATATTAAATCGAATTATGCGTTGGTACCAAAATCTGAGTTTTTGAAATTTATTAAAAGTGCCGTGCCTTATACAGTGCCGATGACACAAATCTGTGTCATTTTTTCCACACAGTTCAGCGGTTCTCAAAGTTTTCATTAGAACTTACTATACATTTCACTGCTTTATTGGAAATTAGTTAATTCGTTGTTATACCCTGTGAACCTAAGACGCCAAATAGCATATTTTATATATTTAGTATTTTTAAGGGTATAATCTTTCAAATTCAATCCGACTGTTTTTTGTTAGTAATTTTATTGCGAGGTGCCAGGTTTTTTTTGATTTGGTCTATTTTTTCACCATCCAAAAACTTGCCAGGGTATAAAACAAATATCGATATCAAGTATTTTATGATAATGTTCAACAATTAGTACTTAAATAAGAGTAAAGGACTTTCAGTAATAAAAAATCATAACATTTTTATTATTTGAACCACTTCTTAATTATAAGTACATACGGGTGGTTCTATTCGCAAGGGAATTTTCCGCGGGCCACCTTATTTTGTATAGTTTTTGTAGGCAAATTATATTGATTTATTTACGATCGAAACTGTACTTACTTACATCTAAATGGTTTCTAGTATGACACTAAAAATTTCCAGCCAGTCAGCTTAACAGTATTTATTTCATATCCATTGTTTTCTATATATATATATACTTTTTTTGCATTAATGGGTCGTAAATTCGTTACATTAGAGTACAGAATTGCATAATTTCGATATCAAATGTTGCATTGACGTACTTATTGACTGAAAACCTAAAATAATCTCAGTATCCTGTCCTCAGTCTCCTGGAAAAATAAAAGCCAGGAGACTGAGGATGAATCAGGAGAGGAGTCATCAAGGATCCGCACGAATATTATAGTAATCCAGCTATCATGATATTCATGATCAGTAATCGGAATAGGTAGAGCTAATTTGCCTAAACTTGATGCACCTTCATTCAATAATGTATTCCCATTTCACTCACGCATGAACGAATATGCCTCAAGTTTAGGCAAATTAGCTCTACCTATTCCGATCACTGTTCATGATTGATATATTAATTATTGGTACATTTTATGTGATATTTGATTAGTTACATATTATTTATCATACTTATCATAAATTAATAAGCTGCGAATATCTCGAATCAAAATCTCCAATTTCAAACATTACAATTTAATTATTATTTATTTATTGTTTAAAAACAACCATATTTTTCTACATTTTGCATCTTAAATTATGTAAGATTTTAAATAAAATGTAAAATATGTGTAGATAATATTTGAAAACGTAAAAAAAGTTTACCTAAGACAAAACAAGAACGTCCTGTAACCAAACAAAAGAAAGAAAATATTGAAATATCTGCTCGAAACCTTAAAGTTAAACTGGAAAACGATTCGGTTAAACTTTTCAAACATGAATTGAATATTGTTCACCAGTAACAATCACTAAAAATGATAAAGCAGTCCCTTACTGAAAAGGATGTGTAGTCCACATGGACTTTTCGGAAAAATACTGCACAAAATATAGTGAAGAAATTCAGTGCTTCCATTTTGGGGGCTCAGTACTAATTAGTGTCATTATATGATTGATTATTTGTGAGTCAAGATCTTACAATACAAGTGTTCCATTGAAGACACTATTTTTATGCTATTAAACAATTTTTATTAATAAAACAATTTTATTTTAATAATTACAACGGGTTGCATGTGGTTTTTGTATCAAAACTCAGTATCCTGTTCATAGCTCAGTCTCCTGGGCCCATATTTTTTTAAATGGTCATATATTTGGTATATTTTTTTGGCACTAAAGTTTGAGAAACACTGAGTAAAAAAGTAATAACTTACGATTTTCTTCCATTTTGTGAGTTTTCAAATATTTGGCAGTATTTTTTCGAGCACTAGCACCATTTCACTATATGTCAGAGAGACGACTGACGCCGCAAAATAAAAAAAAACGCATTTTACTAACTTATCTATGAACTATGCCAGTTGACACGTATTTGTGACCATGTTATTCGTACTCCTATGCCAGTGACACAAATACGTGACTACGATAATTTCGCCCGGCATAGCTTAAGGACTCGATGAAACGCTGCCGGCGTCGAACGTGTTAACGATATCAATGTTAGCGGTTTATAGTACGCAAGTAAAAAATAATAATAATGATAAATTGCTTTTTTATATCTTAAATACAAATTAGGATCTTGGGCGCAAAATGTCAAGGGTTATTAACTTATTATCTTTAGCGGAAAATTCCGAGCACGAGCGAACATCGGGTAGCGAGCCAAAATTCACTTGATCTATATTAATAATTTTATTAGGTACTATATAGATAGGCTAACAAAAAATCTTTATATGGAAAGTAACAAAGTGTGAATAAAAAAACCTATAGCCTGACGTTTTCGCTTTCCACAGTGTTAATCAAATTACCCTATTCAATGAACAATTTTGGCAATTACGTTAATTTCCTTGAAAAGTACCTACGCAATTATTACCGAAGACCTAGTAGTGTTACCTTCTAGATGGTTTATTAGAAGGCAAGTTCTCCTTTGTGCCCACCCACGCCCTGGCCTTGCACGTGTTTGTCACTGTTTAGATTTATTTTATTTCATACAAAAGTTGGGTAAATTCGATGTATTAATTATATACATACCCTACTTAAGTACCTACCTACATCAGCAGATTAAAAGATGTGGTATTGAACGCATTTCGAATAAGAGGGTCGCTTTAGGGAGTTCATAATAAGTCCGCTAACATATCTTGTCCTTGACTGTATACAAAAACAATACAAACGCGTTGAGCCTCCTCTCTTATGAGGCCGTTCAGAAACAAAGGGAAATATAGTGTACGTTACAGCTTACAGCGCTTACTTCATTCATATTATGAAGTACCAAGCTACGCCAACCCCAACCCTATTCTTTAAATGGCGGAACAAGTCTAAAGTGAATGTAATAAAAGATCTCTATTAATTCAGGTACTGCTACGGAGTAATTTACCAGTTCTGTAATATTTAGCTCTGAGGCGAGTCCCTTTTTTATTAATTACGTAGGTAGGTATAGCTGCTGTTTTGTTACAGGGAATAGCTTAATTCAATTCTCACCTGTTAGTGTCAGTAGGTAGCCTGAAAAATGTTAATTCTGTGGATACCGTAGTGTTGAGGCAGCCATAAACAGAGCAGTACAGCCGGCGCGTACCCGAGCCCGACGCTGACATTTTGCTTGCGAACACGTGGTCGATACTTCGATAGGCACGCTTGTCGCTTATAATCTGTGGTAGTACTGAAGTCGACCGATTGCTGCAGCGCGCCGGTCCGGTATGGGGGTATGAGGCAATCCGAAGTGTTCCGAAGCGACCCGAACACACCCGAGACATCCCGAGGCACGACATAGGCACCGCCCGTGTACTAGCGGCCACGAAAAGCGCGTTAATTATGTATGACTGACGTACTTGACAAATCGAAATGCTAATTTATGTGAATTGATTAAGGGTGGTAAAGTTTGGGTATTTACAAGTTACTGTTCAAAATGACAACTATAAGTTTTTTTATAAATACCACTGCATTCAATTACTCAAATTAAATAAAAGTACCTTATGACGATAAAAACTGAAATATTTAGGTATTTATTTGTATGTAGTGGTAGTTTTTCGCTTTGTAATGGTGGTTAGAACATCGCACATTTTTGTTTTGTCTCTGTTAATTCCGAGAATGGATCTCTCCATAGCCCTCTGCGCAACTCTGTATTTTTCAGCTTACTGCTTCGTGACATTGTCTCCGCACCATACGTGAACACTAGCATGACACATTGCTCAAAGACCCTCACCTTGTGACGTAAGGGAAGTTTTCCTTTAAAAATATATTTAGTGGCCCCGAACACTGTCCACGCCTGCGCAATGCGGCGTTCCAATGCGGTGTTGAAAGTGAGCTTGGATGAGCCAGGATGGACAAGCCTTTGGACCAGACGTGTATTGGAGTGGAGACCACGTGAAAACACAAGAGCGCGCGGGAGGCCACCCCAGCGCTGGGTAGATGACATAAGACGGCAACGGCACGCAGGGCGTGACTAGATGCAGAGGGCGCAAAACCGTCAGGAATGGAAGAGAATGGAGGAGGCCTATATCCAGATATGGAATAATTAAGGGCTGATAATATCAGCATATTCATCATATTATAGTATTATAGTAGTCTTACTAAGATTTATTTTTGTATTTACTTGATAGATGTGTTTCATATAAACTTCCACCCCATTTTTTCAGAATTGATGTTGTAAAATGTATTCTTATGGTGCCACTAAACAATTATAACTAATGGGGCCAGAAAAAGGGTTAAGTTAAGATGTGATTGTAATGTCACCCTCCTTAAGAATCAGTTGAACATGACATGACTTAAAATTATTCTAATCGATTTAATTTTAATATTTTTAATAGTACGGCACCGGCGCGTTATATCCCGCTTACAGTGGCCCGCCCGCTAGGTGTTCAGCACGGTTAGCGCATCTTGTATTATGTCGCTTGTCGCGTAGTGCGTCCCTTTTTACTAACTGTACGTACTGGGTAGAAAGGGGTTATCGAGCGACAAACATTCGCGGGCAAGATGTGCTATTCGCCCAGTCACTTTCGATGGTCAAGGTTGTACACGTCTTGGCATAATCAGCTTTCGCAAACATGCACCTCCCCATTGTTAGACTTACCGCACACCATACTGGCACAAAATAATAAGTGGAGAGTTTGTGGTAAATTTAGAGGGATAGGTATGTTTTTTTTGCGATTACCTAAGAGTAGAGACTTTACCTAGGTAATCTAAACCATGTAATAAAATCAGCATAATGTTGGCTATCAATATAATTATATCTAACAGCTAAGCCCAGAAACGTTATGCAACATGAAAGATTGTAAAATAAATAATATCGACGTTTGCTAATACGGACAAGCGATCAAATGACGGGAAGGGACCCTGGATGGTCATATACAAAGCCCTAGATTCGAAACTGTAGTTGTTCTATCCCTTTCACTCGTCGTTCGTGATTAAATCGTGAGAAAGGGATGGAGTTACTGCGATCTTCGATTAATAAAGTACGCCTATTGAAATGGAATTGTGACGTGAGGGTCGACGGACGAGGGGCGATTGCCGTAATTTCGCCACCGCCTGCGCTAAAGCATATTGTTTAGGAAAATAATTTGACAAACTTCTGCTATCACGTTTGTTTCTTCCATACATTGAAATGATCTTTACATGTAACTGAGTGTAGCAGAAAAATAATAATTAATTGGAAATATGTCAAAAAATATATTTTTGTTTTATTTTTAAATAATGAAATAATCCTTACATGAAACTGAAACGCATAATGCAAATATAAAAAACATTTATAGGTATCTGCTTAGCAATAGTTTTTGCTCAATTTTATCAAACTTTTTGACTAACTCACAATTACCTACAACAATTTTTTTTTTGGCAAAATAGGTCCTAGAAAAAAATACTTAAAGACCAACGGTGTATACAGGCTTTAGATGATTATCTTAACCAAATTACTTTGCAACTCGACGGACGAATGATTAAACGCGCATTTTTTTGTCCCCTCAAAGCGTACAACGTACTAGGTAGATTAAAACTCGCACATATAACTTTGCTTGCTCGATCGACCGTTCTACAAGAACGTTACGATAAAACCATTGCAGAAATAAAAATCTAAAGAAAGAATCTACATACCTCCTATTCCAGATTTCTACAAGCTCGGCGGGTTCGCGGTGTTCCCCACCTGCTACGGCAGCGAGAACGAGGCGGTCCGCGCGAAGGCGAGCTTCGTGCTGGCCGAGCTGTGCCAGAACAACCCGTTCTGCCAGGCGCGGGCGCTGGAGAGCGGTCTGCTGAACGTGCTGCTCAACCTCGTTCACACCGAGCGCGGGGAGGCACTTGTCAAGTGCTTATACGCTATTTCTTGTAAGTAATTCAGAAAAAATGCTAGTACTGTAGCTCTAGAAGCCCATGAAGATCTTAACCCTTTTAACGCCCCACGTCAAACACAAATGTGTCAAACTTAGTGAAGTGCACAGTGAAGATACTAGTTCGTCATCAGTCATCTAACACAAGTAGGTATATCGCATAATATGCGCGGGTGTTGACCGTATCCGACTGATAGGAATATAAGTCGGTCTTAAACTATACATCTCACAACTATGAGCGTCGTTGGCGTTTCAGGCCCGAAAGCTCATGACGAACTTAGCCCATCTTAAAGTGTAATGATTTTTTTCAAATGATGTTACGGAACGTATGGCTACTTACAGTACAGTTAAACTAGCCCACATAGTATATTTGGGCGTGGATTACAATTACTTGTTTTTTCTAACTAGTCGCTCAACGTAGCTCTTGGTGTAGGCAAGTTGTGCTCGTCCCACCACTCGATCACAGATTAGGACTCCCCGGTTCTCCTCAAAAAGGCCTGCATCTTCAGGCAACAGGCGACATTTCAGTGAACTTGGCGCACGCAGCGTATATGAAACCCAGTGATGTATCGGCGGCGTGTTGACATTGCAATGTATACCGAATTGCCACCTGTCACGTTTCAATGTCAAGATGGTGAAATAGGGGCTGATTTGATAAGATTATTCAGATTTATTAAAACTCATGCCCAGTTACTTATGGCACAGAATAAGTAATAGTAGAAGCTTATGGATAAAAGGGAGCCATGTCCTATTGACCCAATTAGCAGATATAGTTAACCATACAAACAACTACTTACGGCGAGAAAGTTCCGTCGTGTTTCCTCACAAAGGGAATATGTTCGGATTTTTTAAATCACATTTCTCCACATTTTTTGAAAATACCGTAAAAAAGATCACCAAAAGTGAAATAAAAATTTAAATCGGCCAAGAAATTCGGATGATGCAAGCATTTTAAACTGCTTATTAGACAGCGATTAGACAGAGAGATCCGATCGGTATGCACTGTGACATCATGTAACAGGTCGGCCATATTGTCTCTAAGGTAAATTCTGTTTTGCTAGAAAGAGATAGGTACACATCTTTGTTGGCTTGTATCTTGGTTATTATTATAGCTATTCTAAAAATCATTTATCTCAACTGTTTGTTACATGAATCAGCTCTTATTGAAGCTGTGAAAACAGTCATGTCATGAATATATATATTGCGGGTGGCAGGACCTTGTGCAGGGTCCGTCCGGATCGCTACCACCATATTATCCATTAACCTACCGCCAAACAGCAGTGTTCGCATTGTTGTGTTCCGGATTGGGGATAAGACAGCCGGTGAAATTACTAGCATAGAGGCATTCCATCTTAGCCTCAGGGTTGGCAACGCATTTGCAGTCTTAGGATTGCATTGCAGTCTTGTGATTGCGAATGTCTATGGGTCACAGTTTCCACTTACCATCAGGTGGCCTGTGTGCTCGTTTGTCTACTCGATGCCATAAAAAAAAAAGAAGAAGAATATTCTCAATTGTTTGTTCTAATTTGGAAGTGAGTTTACAACGTTAGGGTTCCCTCAGGCGCATGCCGCGAGCACCCGCCGGCGTGCCGCGAGCTGCTGGCGCAGGGCGGCTGCGCGGCGCTGGCGGCGCTGTGCGCGTGCGGCGACGAGCGCGCCCGGACCAAGGCCGCTTTCCTCGTGCGGTACCTTAGCGAACATTACCCGGAAGCCAGAGGTGAGGCTACTTTGTTTTGGAGATTCTTCTTTGGTTCGTCGGGCAGGATCGCCAAGTAAGATCAAGAACTAGCAGTTACTAAAGGCAGCGTGAGGATGTAGGAGAATGTAACACCACTGATATGTTATGATCAAAGACACTCTTTATTACTGGGTGATAACATTTATACATGTTCGGGTGACGCTGAGAGAAATAACAATAGTAAAAATATTATCAATTTGACTTCGTCGTAGGATGTATTTACGATAAACAAGAATCTATGATTCGAAGAACTTGTTTGACAGTAAATTTGTTACCAGCTGTGTTTTTTCCTACCATCACTTCTGCTTGCGACGTGTGTGCCCAAATTACCAGGTTACCATAGCTTTGAGAAAATTTAGACGAAACTATAAGCGGCTCCCTTTTTTCTTTTCTTGTTTGTTATATTTACCTAAGCAATACTATTATAATAAGACAGGTTTGTTTCACCCATGTAGAATAACCAAAAAAAAACATTATTCCAGAACAATTCATACAACTCAACATAATCAAGACGCTCGCGGAACAGATCAAATTGGGCCGGGATCAGACCACGGAGCATCTCCTCAGCACCATTCTCACACTCCTGGCAGACTTGGATGACCAGGTGCTAGCCCAGTGCAGGGACCCAGCATTGGGACTCAAGGAGACCCTGCAGAAGCACCTTAAACACCCAGACCTGAAGGAAGACAGGTTTAGAGAAGAGGTAGACTACTGCCAAGAGATCCTGTGCAAAGCATTCTTAAATAGACCTGATGAAGTTCAAGTCGTCGAAGAAGCTGATAGATAATATGGTTGAATATATTCAAAGCAATATTTAATGTAAAAGTGTAAAACGTGCAGTTGAGTTCTAAAACTGAATATTTATCTTATTTTATCTTCTACCTAGCTAGCAGCTGGTAGTTCGAATCCGCAGGTTTTCCCACGATTTATTCATTCACCGTTAAAGCATTGTCACTTATTGGTACACGGTATCCGGACGGATGCGAACTTGGAATTTACGCCACCCTAACCATACATACACATACACATACATAAACTCACGCCTTTATTCCCAGAGTGGGGTAGGCAGAGCTACAGAATTACCAACAACTCTAAAAACTTGTTAATAATTCTGTAACCACATTTTGCACTTTTAGGCTAAGATGTTTACCAGTGTATTAGTGACAGGTTGCAAGCCCATCGCCTAACAGTACTATACGCCTTTATTCCCTTAGCCGCCTCTTACGACATCCACGGGAAGATATGGAGTGGCACTATTCTAACCCGGCAACCACACGGGTTCCAACCATACATAAATTGTATTTAAAATTAATTGGACTAACTAACAATAGTTAAGTCTAAAATCCAAGGCATGATCATAGCGTCTCACCCATCAAAATCTAAGGCATAGCATAACGCCTCACCCAAGCCCAACCAAGCTTTTTAAAAAAGGAAACCGCCGTCAAAATACCCTTAAAACTATTTGGTATATCTCTAGTCAAATTGGCATTCGGGATCGCTAGCTTTATCGTCTAAATTGTGAGGGAAGGAAGACGGGCACATAATTATAGTATAGCGTTTTTTCCGAGTATTACATCTTCATGTTAGTATTGTATCTTCAGTGGACTGTGGCGACGGAACTGACTTGACGAAGCTCGAGGGTGAAAACGGCATCTTTCTATGATTGAGTGCTGTTGAGAAAATGTAAACCGCTGTCGTATGTCTTAAGACTGCACCTGTCTAGGGTCCATTGGCGCCCTCATTACTAACTAAAGAGTTTCCTTGGAATCAGACAATGCGTTTTTGTAGCGCAAGTAAAAACATAATTTATGGGATACGTAACAAACTTTAATAACAATTACCCTTTGAGTAGTCAGCTTAACGGGAAAAGGTGACCACTTTTTTCCATTGAGTTGATAACTCAACGGTGAATTGTTATTAAACTATATGAGTACCCTTTAAGTTTTGTTTTCATTTGTAGTACAAAAGCACACCGTTTGATTTCAAGAAAATACTTTAGTTTATTAGGAAACACAATAATAGTAATGAGGGCGCCACTGTACATCCGGCGTACGCTCGGCGCAGTCTTAATTGTAAAGTCTGTGAAAGAAGAAAATAAACGCTATAACACAAAATGTATTGAGTATTTTTTAGGATGTGAACTCATACCATCGTAAGTGAAGGGTACACGGAAAGATCATGTCTAGACGCATTTTTATTGAGATATGAGTTAAGTTAAGACGCATAGGGTCCCGTTCGCAAAACGTTCCTTTACCAAAATTATGTCACACTCGCAAAACGTCCCCTCTAGAAACGGTCCCTTCTATAAAATGTCCCTTTCGCAGAACGTCCCTTCTGCAAAACGTCCCTTTCGCAGAACGTCCCTTCTACAAAACTTCCCGTCTACAAAAATGCCCTAAAAATGAAAACAACTCAAAGTTACTAAGGTGACTAGACATGTTCTTCCCGCATACTCTTGAAGTATAATAATTACATAACTTTTACTGAGGAATCTGATGTACATATACATACATCGTTGCTTAAATACAAAAGCGACACAAACCAAAATGTGTTTGTGTTGCATTTAAAATCATAATGCTTTTTACTTTAAGTTTTAATTCAAACTAAGTATATTTGTTTCTGATTTGTGGCGCTTTTGTATTTAAGCAGCGACATATTCCGTTGCTAATGAATGACTAACTTTACACCGTTCATCTCTCATAAAATTCCGCCAGTACCTACTTACTTTTTTATAAGCAATCATGCAACACTTGATCAATGTATGTTTGTACCTTCGCTATTATACACTTATATCTTTTGGTTAAGGTATCGCAAGCATCCATACCTATTTGGTGTTCACGTAAATGAGGACCGGAGATATGGACTGTCAGGATAACTCTGCTTCTTTTTATGGAAGGTCAGGGTATTAAGATTCATATGAAGTATACCTATGACGTCACAAGTGTTGTAGTGTCAATTCATAAATTTCGTTTTTTAAATGGTCAAAAATCAAATATTCCGACCAGCTGGGAACACCTATTTTGAAGTCGGTTAAAAAGAACACATAAATGAGTCCAAGACAAGGGCAAAGCCTGTTAAAACTTCATTAGCAATTACACACTTTGTCTAAATAAAACCATATTGTTAAAATAATAATATTTAGTTAAAGTTACTAACAATAGTAGATTGTTCAACAAGGGACTAAAACAAGCCATAATGACATCAGAGGTTTTGCCACCCAAGCGGAGCGCGCCACTTTTCACTTTGAATGCGAGCAAAAAAACGACGTTCTACATAATACAAAATTACAGTATTGATTAAAACGAAGTTTCTTACAAAATTGTTCCACATTTTTTTTTGTTGCAAAGTGACGCTTTACATGCTTGCATATTTAGCCAACAGATTCAAACTTGAAAACTTTTTTATAATTAATTGGACCATCACTACATTCGCTACCCGCTGTCTGTCTATCTGTCCCTTTGTATCTTTAAAACTACGTTACGGATTTTAATGCTGTTTTTTTAATAGATAGAGTGATTCAAGAGGAAGGTGTTTACGTATAATAAACTATGTTTTATGTACGAGTGTTAGAGAAAACTCACGTAAACCGAAGCGAAGCGAGGGGGCGGGTCGCTAGTGCATAATAAAATGAATTATTAAAAAATGACAAAGTAATACAATAACCATAACACAATAAAATAATACTAACTCTTACCCCCTTACTTATAAACGTGGAATAAGCTTGGAATAGTTTATGCCATGCTTTGTCCTTATCTGTAATTGTGACATTTGCATCTCACAGAAAGTGACAAAGCATGACAAACTATTCCAAGCTTATTTCACGTTTATAAGTAAGGGGGTAAGACTGAAGATATAAATTAACTAATATAATTAAATAAATAGATTCATGTTCGTAATCATTAATCGTGTTTCACGAAATTAAATCGTTATTTTTTATATTTGATCACAGTTGTCATTTGAGGCTATTTCCACGCTCAAAAAATGGTCCATACACAATCACTGAAAATAGCAATAATCCTCCATTCACAAACACCGTGATTGGCTGTTTAGGAGTTTCCAAAATAAATTAATAAAATATTACTTTAATTTCTAGAGATTAATAAAGAGTTTTAGTCCCGATGTGCAGGGACTAAAGTAACATTTTAAGAGGATGAGAAGTGAAAAATATTAGTACCTCTATATCATAATGAGAGGTACAGTAACGTTATCATAATTAATTATAATGATATAATTTAAGTAATACAGTTGAAAAGCGGCTCTGATTGTCGGATTGTTTTTTTTTTATGTACTACAGTACTAGGCAGATAAGAAGTCAACCTGCCTGACACATTGCAAGACCATGAAGTTTCTGACTATTGACATTGTTGACAGCAATAAAACAATGCCAAACTTATTCGTTGCGTGCGAAGGAATTGTAATGTAATAACAGCATTGCTTGACTGCTGTCAACATTATCCAAATTCAGACACTTCATGGTTGTGCAATGTGTCAGGATTGACTTCTTATCGGCCTCGTACCTACTGTAGTGCAATTCCGATGACAATACAAATTATAGGTACAATAAAATCGTACCATCGAGCTGGAATAATGATGGAGACGGAAGGTGGTTATAGGAATTCCTTGTTGGCTACAGTCGAGTATGGACATTTATTTAATAGCGAGTTCATTATTTATTCGTCATAGGCTATAACAGAAATAGTCATAAGCAATTTTTTAGATACATCTTATTTATCAGCTGACCAAGATCCTGTTTGGGTGTGATCCCAGCGTCTCCACTACAATCGCCGCAAATTCGGAATATTATGGCGCTCCATGGTTTGGGTGCTTTTCCTTTTATTTATTCTGTAGTTTGGGTCTGATCAGCTGCTACATCGGTCTGTTTTCGTTTTACCTGAGTTTTGGGACTTTTTGATTATTAGGGTTCCATAGTCAAACTAGGAACCCTTATAAGTTTCATCTTATTCGTCGGTCCGTCCGTCCGTCCGCAGCATAGCTCAGAGACTCTTAGGCCCTTATTATCATCTTGGCTGAGATGCGCGTCACTAGATACGTCAAAGTAAACGTCAAGCCATAGAAAGCTGTAATTTTTGAGGCATCTCGAGACGAGCATTAAAGTCGAGTCCAGAATTAGGCGAACTAACTTGATAGTTCATTGTACACTGATGTTGCCACAGTTTGGCTAGTGCTGTTAATATCGATAGCTAATCGAACACATAACGGATTTGGAATTATCATCGACGATTGTCTCTATCACACTTTCATATTTGCCAGAAAGAAAGGGATGAATGCTATATGTATGGTACATGAAAATGTACCGTACTAGCCCGACAGAAGTCATCTAAAAGGATCACAATGGCCTGTTGTAATAAGAGCATTATTTTTGTATTTTATTCCTAGTTTGAAGAGTAAGTACTATCAGCCCAATGGAACCCTGACCCACCATAGAACGGTGTCACAGTGACATTATAAAACAATTTGTTTGACACTTCTTTTGACTTGAATCATAACGTCTCTGTGACACAGTTCTATGGTGGGTCAAGGTTCCAATGGTCTGATAGTACCTATCATAAATATTCGCTTTTAACCGTACATCCTTCATATCATAGTACCTACATCATAAAATGGCTGTAGGTCATCCCTATTTGGCAAGTATGTATGAGTGTGAAAGTTTCGACGACAATTACTTGATAAAATATAAGTAGAATCAGAATTATAGAAGGCACAAGGTTATATCGACATATTTGTGTCGACATAAACCTATCACTATTTATTTTTTCCTATGTCTGGCAACATTATTGGCTGTCAAGTTAGTTCGCCTAATTCTGGACTCGACTTTAGAGTTGAGATTAGTTTATTAATACGGCCCTTAGTTCTAGAAAGCTGTTATTCGGCATGATTATACATATTAGTCTCACCGACAAAGTTGTAAAATAAAGCTAGTTTTTTTTCTCGTGATGACGATGATGTGGGGTGACGTTGCATAGGTACTTTTTTATTATTTATTAAGGGCTCCGTTTGTGAAGTATTAAGATTTACAGTGCAAATATTTTGTTAAAGTGTCCCACCCCTGCCCTCCTACAGCGAAAACTACAAATACTAAAAATCTGAAAAATATCGAGCTCATACATACCAAGCCTGTAGTTAATGAACTAGAAACATTACATAGTTTTGTTATGAGCCAATGAATACAAGGAAAATAATTGTGTAAACCACTTTCGGTTTGGTTCCATTCATAAAATAGCTCGCCGGAAATTGATAAGAGAGCGTACTACTGGTATACTCATACACGTTTCTCCGTAACCTACAACTGCGAAGGATTCCCCTGTTTCATTCTCTGTATGCCCGGACCCGACCCCTGCCGAGGAATTTCATTGCTTGCTACTCTTGCTAGGTGTCAATTATAGGCCAAGAGCTAATTTGTCTAATCTGGTTTCAATAATCGTTGGAGGGTGAAAACTGCCATGAATAACAGAGAGAAAAAGCTACATATATGTACTAAAAAAATCGAAATACCTACACCGCATATTTCATCGGTTAGGTTACGTTTAAAGTGCCATGGAAAATATCGTTTTGGTAAATGATAATTTGAAACAATTGCACGGAAAAATCGCTTAAACGGCAGAGACCCAGAATTTAGTTATATATCGATTTCTAATAGCGACCCGCCGCCCTCACTTCCCTTCAGTTTAGTGAGTTTTCTGAAACACCTGTACATGAAGCAGAGTTAGTTTCCGTGAACAAATATCTAATTGCTGGTGAAAATCGCATCAAATTTAGGAAATTTTGTCGATATACAGACAGAGACGCGGAATGCGGAACTCTCCGGCAAAGTGGTGACCCCGACTCAGAACACCATCAACGTCGTTACCCTGCTTGATTAAGGAGCATTTTCGCCGAAACTTATACGCTGTCACCGTCTCAGCGAGAAGAGTAATCAGGATGACGCTTGCAAGTTCAGCTGCACCGGAATTACTGCAAGTCACATATAGTCAACCGAAATCTCCAACATAATATACCGGATTATACCGCATTCCGGAGTACAGGAGGACCAAGCTTTATTGGGATTTTGAAATATTAGATACTAGCGACCCGCCCTCGCTTCGCTTCGGTTTATGTGACTAGGATATATAGCCTATAGCCTTCCTCGATAAATGACATATCTAACAATGAAAGAATTTTTCAAATCGGAGCAGTAGTTCCTGAGATTAGCGCGTTCAAGCAAACAAACAAAGAAACTCTTCAGCTTTATAATATTAGTATGGATAGGGCGATTGTCCACTACAAGGAATTTTACCGTCCGGCATAAGGTAAATTCCTTATAGTGCCCATTCGCCCATATTCTGCTTATTAGAAAATGGAAATCAGAAACATTCCACCAGGAACGATATTCCTCAAAACGTGCGTCGATATAATTATGAAAAGTGACGACCGCACAGTTACTATGTAGAGATACGAAACGTACATACGAATGTCCAGTGAGTAAACGTAAGTCCACTTCATTCGATCGATAAGTGATATCATGACGATGATCATTCGATAACAATAGGGATAAAGGAATTTCATTTTACCAATAGGTTAATAGCTAAATTAGTACCCTTAACTTGATTTTACTGTCTATTACGGTCATCAGTATTATTGCATTCACTGACAGCGCATGTAAGGTTTTTTCTTAGGAGGCAGGCACTCTAAGGACCTTACCGCAGTATTCGGAGCCATATGGATGCCAAACTTGTGATGATTATGCGTTAGATGCGTACCTATGCGAGTTCTTGCAGTATGCTGCTGCGTACATAACAAATGATGCGGCACCTGGGGAAAGACCTCAGAGGCTATTACCTAACGCAGCATCGAAGACTTTTCTGCACACAAAATGAAAACAATTGTTCCACTTTGACGTCGATTCTGATTGCGAGTTCGTTAGACAATAGACCAGCCGGTCAAAGGGACAGTAGCGAAAGCGATAGTCGCTTCATACCTATAGCTATTCACCTACATATACATATATTCTTGCGACAAGTTTATGCAAAAAACCCTTCATTAACCCACCTAAAAGAAAGTAAGTATAGGTAGGTAAAAAGAAGTAGATTGGATTGGCTGGAGAGAAATAAGCAAACGTAAAAGCAGATTTACGTTACTTTATATTACAATCTCGTGTAAAGTAAATACTGATTCATTTAAATACTTTCATTGTTAGAGTTATTTTTGTAATAAATACACTGTTTGTTTACATTTGTAGCAAGTAGTAAGTTGTTTTCCTCCGTACTACGCTGTGAGCTACCGGTAAAGTCCCTTGACTCGATGATATGGACGTTTGCGACGTAGTACGTTACGTCACGGCTGATTGTGTAAATTGATCCAATCTGCATGTTGCTTGTCATACTAGCTAATTTTTATCAAGCGCCGCGATACGAGAGAGGCTTTATAAATCAACTATCAAAATGGCTGTATTTTTGTGAGCCGTAGAGTAGACAGTATTACCTAAATAGACAGGACACGATAAAATAATATGAGTAAAAGACACGCATTTATACTCACTTCGCGCACGTTTACTTTTTTTCAAGGCCGATTTTGTTTGGCACTGGCTAAAGCCACGTGCTCGAAAAGATGAAAATAACGTTTCATCTGTAATATTGTTTCATGATAAACCGCCTTAGGTAATTAAGTTAGGCATTAGGCCTTAAATTAGAGAAGCTTTGTCTGTCAAAGGAGATAGATATTATGTGATTTAGTCGGGTTGTTTGAATAGCTATCTCAAAGGGTTTTCGCGAGCAGCTTGTGTACGTTGTTGTGAGCGGACCAGACCTTGCTAGTCTCATTTCATTTAGCAGACGGTTGGAAAATATTAATGACCTCAGCACAGGACTGGGCTCTGTGGCGTGACAGTGAAGAGCCTCTATTACCCGGTAGGTAAATACCCCACAGTGCGTGGATGTCTAATATTTATTGTCGTCTGAAACGATGATGATGCTAAAGCTGGAAAGGGAGCCGTTAAAAATGCAAATTCTTATTTAAAACATTTACTTATCACTAGTCATGAGTCATGAATGTCATGATACATAAAACAAAACATTTTATTAATCTCACTTTATATAAAACCTACTTATCAACTAAGTTGCTACCTACTACGATTTGCTAAGGAATCGACTTTTTTCAGCGTCACTGAGTTCTGTTACGTTTCCAAGATCTAGGTAGGAGGCAGGAAATGGGACCCAGTGGTCCCAGGTCTTCACGACATCGAAGAAAGCCTGCCCCGGACACTCTGTGTCCCGGACTTGCCGGTGCCCCACCAGCTTGTAGCCAGGCTTGATGTACCCTAGTTCGACGCCGGCTGCGATAAGACCTTTCACAGTCTTAATTTGTTCCGCTGGTGGTAATGATGCTGGGGAGAAATAATGGTGTAAAAAAAAGGGGCAGGGCATTTGGCAAGACAGCATATACCTATTAAGAGCATAATATTGTAAGCACAGTAAAGGCCCAAATCAATAAAATGCAAACGGGATTTTGGTTTGGAAGGGATCAAGCATATGATTCGCGTTGATGGCTATCAGAACCCGGGGAACTGAGAACTTGAGTGAACAATATTCTGAATTCGGTGTAACTTACTCGTCCAGTCGCCTATGACGCATATGCCGATGCTAACGGTGTTGAAGTGGAGCGCGTGCGCGCCCAGCGTGGTCCAGCCTCGTCCTTCGTACGCCACGCCATCGCTGCCAACGCCAAAGCTGCAAATAGTGAAAAGTCAATGTTAATATAGGATATATGAGAGGAACAGAGTGAGATTTAGAATATCTACGATGATTTGAAACAGCAGCAACGTCTGGTCTATGGGAGCGCCGGAGGCCTTAACATGTCATCTTCTATTAGGGTCATACACAATCACAAAAACAAAAGTTGTCTCTCCTGTGGTCAATAGTTAAGTGCTTGTGTGCATATAAGTTATGTTTTTATTTGATAGGACTAAAGTAGACGTGACGCCGTTTATGCGGATGTTGGTTCAGCCAGAAAATTAGGCCTTAAACAAGTATTAATTTTGGGTATGTCCACAGGAAAGACGGGAACCTAAATCTGTGTATGACCCATTATTCTAATGTGAAGGGAATACTTTATCAAATTCTGGATAAAACAGGCTACCCAAATACCTACTCACTTGTATCCGATATCCCACCAACGGCGATCATTCATGTGGAAGTCCTGCATGCTCCTCATAGCGCCCTCGCAGGCCAGCCTGCTGTAGCACGCCGGCGGGGTGGAGGAGTGGTGGATCACGACGTACGGCACCGGCGTCGTCAGCGGCAGCGTCTCCTTAGGCTGCCGGGCGCGCCACTCCGCTCGACTAGCGTACGGGAAGTCGTAGGTCACCACCTCATTCTCGGCGGAGTTGTGGCTGTTCCCTGCAGGGAACTCAGGATTTTAGAACATATTCAATTTAAACACACCACAGTAATTTAGGAAACATCTTAATTGGCCCAGACTGAATGCATATTCTTTTTTAAATAATTAGAGGTTCTGGAAATTTTAGTTAATAGAAGATAAGAAGTAAATCCTGTCAATTCATAATGTATTATTAGGTTTGAGGTTGTAATTTGTACTCGACATCCTAATTTAAATACTACAAATCGGTCCAACGGTACAGCTGTTATGACGTAATTTTTATGTAGATTTATATGTTTGGATGACGATATTCGCATAAACAACAAATAATTACGGACTGTCGCCATCACTGTTGCGCGGACAGTTAGCTATGATGAAGCGCCTTGTCAACAATCCCATTAACATACCTCTTAGCACCATTTGTTTACCACAAAAAAACTCGTTTTAAATTAAAACAATTTACGAGACGGTTTATTTTATTGACACTGCGTGTTGTCGCCACGAATATTTGTTGCAGACTGACCCGGACCCCGATCAGGTAAAAGAACCTAGCTATACCTTCTTAGCGCAATAGGTACGATCGTTAATATATGCATGCAGAGGTAAAGGCCATCATACTTATATTGGAATTACTTCATATCTAAGCCCGCATGTGTTATCTTTGTCGATTTTTTATCTTATTTCCTTATTAGTTCCATATTTTGATAACAACTCTCTAAAATTGGAGCCTGCTGTTAATGACACAAACTTATTATAAAACATAATTGTACAGGTTGTCTCGTCCCGGGAATCGAACCCGGGCCCGATAACTTAGACAGGGTGACAGTAGGGTCACTCCAACTAGGCCAACGCGTCGTCATAAATTAAACTTGAAAATCCCGCCGTATGTTTTAACATCGTCGATCTTCTATAGAAGATTGTATCACAAGGGACCAAAATAATGTAGACATTTTACACTCATCCAATAAAAACGTTCAGTATACTTAGGCCCGTATTAATAAACTCATTTTAGCTGAGATGCGCGTCACAAGATACCTACGTCAAAGTAAACGTCAAGCAATAGTTAGAATTGAGATTAGTTTATTTATACGGCCCTATAAGGGCCCTTGTCATTGTGAATGTCATTGTCATGTTGTTCATTTGATTTTGAGTTCAGGGCCTCTATTCTTCAGGGTAAATCCATATTGCCTTTGGCGTGTTGTTAACTCGTTCGTTTGTTTTCAACTCGGGCGCCATTAATGTCAAGTAAATGAGAGCTATCAGGACCTTGACAATACGAGTCAATAGATAACACCTCAATAGCAAAAGAAAACAAACAACGTTGGAAACGTTACAATTTTACAACAAAACAAGCTAAATATAATTGGATGTAATAAATAACAATGATATATTTAAGCGAAAAAGAAGACCTTTCCGAGGTGAGGTGATGTACGTAGTAAGTAGATTGTTAACCAAAGGACCAATTATTTTTTAAAAATCAGTTTCCACCCTAGGGATGGAAACGTCATATTATCCCTCCATTGAAATTACTTTTGTCACAGGAGAGATGAAAAATGAATGGTTTGAGTTCCCGTGTCGTCATCTTCCGAATAGTTCATGTTCCCAACTCATCATCATCCTCATTCTTTACCATCAGTAAAATCGCATTCAATGATATAAAGATATCCTGGGTATTAAAATAAGAGAGCCGTGTGTATACCGACTTTACTAGACGTCAAAACTAGCGTTCAAGAAAAAAGAAGACCAATTAGTAATGTAGCGAGTCGAAAACAATTACGAGTAAGTATATTCATAAAAGTAAAGGTAACTCACTTGATAAAATAACCGCTGGAATCGCCATGGCGATCCCAAACAGCACCACAATCACCAGTACCACCAGCAGGGTCTTCATTCTGCTTCTCCTCTGCTCCACGGGCCGCACAGGGAACTTCTCAAAGTCCTGGTCATCCGACATATCTGCAAGTTATTTGTACGTGAAGCGCTGAGAGTACTGGAACCTTTAACTCTTGGATCCACACTGTTAGTGTCCAGTGTTGTATTATAATCAGTATCTAGAGATTTAAACTTATCACACGTGGGACAGATAAGCGTTGAGTATGTTTTATTATAAGTGCGGGAAAGGTAATTATCTGCATATGAGATAAAAAAGTATTATTAAGTACTTATTTGTCTAAAAAAGGGGAGTCCCCTTCATTTTTTTAATTTTCATTTATGGGTTAGCCGTTAAGTGACGAACCTTTATCATAAAAAGTCAGTACCGGCTACCTAATCGTAAGTGGGATCTGTGACACATAGACATTAGCATTCGACCCCGATCTAAGGCCCGTATTAATAAACTAATCTCAACTCTAACGTTCGTCTCGAGATGTGTCAAGAATGACAGTGTTCTATGTTTGACGTTTACTTTGACGTATCTTGTGACGGGCATCTCAGCTGAGACGAGTTTATTAATACGGGCCTAAGACTGTAATCCTGAGACCGCAAATGGTAAAATTGGAATACTTCTATGCTAGTAATTTCACCGGTTGTGTTATCCGGAATCCAACGATGTAAACACGGTGCTTGGAGGTAGGATAAGATGGTGGAAGTGGAAACTACAGGGACGGAGTTGAGATTGTATAAATATTAGTTCTTATTTCCCCTATTGAAACACATGTAAGTAAGTATATTGAAAAGTTCTCAACAATCCCAATATTTTAAAACAAGGGAGTCAAGGGTTGGTCACCACGTACCAATGATTCTAACTTAGGCACATAACCCGATCCTAATTTCCCAACCAGCACTTTGTCCTTAAATTATAGTTTAGTTTTCTGTCTTTCTTTTGTTTTTTGTTCAATAAATTGTGTCAAATTGTCGATGCTGTATACTGGCTAAGTAGGTATTTCTTTTTTTGAATATGTTTCGGTAAGTTATTTAAATGTAGTTTTCGTATTTATTCTATCACTAACTATAAGTATCTGTTTAATAGTAGGTATATATTTTTGTATTACACTATTTATTCGTTTAGCGTACCGTCCGTCTGTCTCAAACGGAGCTGGCTGAAAATCAGCGCTGCAGGTGTTTAACACCTCAGCATTATGCTGAGCCAGTGTCCGATTCACTGCCGCGAAGACACTACTATTTTTATTGTTTTTTTATGTTTTTAATTTTTTCTGTGTGTCATGTGTGTAGCGAATACATGTATTTTTCTTGTTCTTTTTTTCTTTTCGATGCTTTTACGATTAAGGAAAAACATATCCATCGTTAGGAAACCTGCACATTCTGACCCTCTTGGGTAATAGGCTAAGTAAAGTTTTTGGAAGATATGTATATTATATTTATTTTCGATAGTTGTCATCCTAAAGATCAAGAAATTGCAGCTCTTTTATTTTTATTTCCTCTAATATTTTAGAAATATTTTTTTTAGTTATGAAGTTGACATTTGTACACTTTAATGACCGACTAGCTTATTGCCTTCGTACTTAATGAAAAAGAAGAAAAAACACTTCTATATCTGTCATTGTCAAATCAAATCAAAGCAAACAAACGATTCAATACAACGGCTCTTTTCTGTTCGCTTGTGTTTCATGTGATCAGTGTTTTTAGAAATATTTTTAACGATCTCAGAACGAACTCTGGACTTTCGTTTTGCCGCTTTGCTCTAAGACCTTTGCACGATATTTGGTCTACGATTTATTTTCGAACCCTTTGGCACTTCTTCTTGGACACCGATTTCTTCCTTTCTCGACGACTCTTGCTCACTACTTTATACTTATACTACTTCTACTTATACTTGACATTGGCAAAATTACGTTATTATGTAGATGCCATTAAATAAATAAATAATAATAATAACAAGCTTGTCGGTCATTAAAGTTTATAAATGTCAACTTCATAACTAAAAAAAAGGTTTCTAAAATATTAGAGGAAATAAAAGTAAAAGAGCCGTAGTTCCATGATCTTCAGGACGACGACTATCGAAAAAAAATATAATTTAGATCTCTTCCAAAAACTTCACTTACCCAATTGCACAAAAGATTCTACTAGATGGGTCGAAGTGTATCCGTAAGGTAAGATAAGATAAGAGGGTAAGTACGGAATGGTTTATTGTATCTATCCAATATTTTGAATCGGGTGTTTTGGAAATATGCGGCCGCTTATTTTGGACTTAGTCCAAAATAAGCATCCGTTGCTCTGGAACTTATATACGTGTCAGATAGTGCCGGTTGATTTATCCACAATTTGTCACGCGATAAACTCATCCATATTAGGCTCTCTGTTAAAGAGAGAGCGGTGAGTCGGCGTTATTTCAGAAACATTCCAGTGTGCAGTTGTCGCCGATTCGTCGAAGAACTTTCGTCGGATTTCCCGTATCAAAATTAACTACTTATCTTCATTAATTTACTATAGTGAAATGACGGTAGAGATAGTACATAGCGATTTCTATCAGTCAGTCATAAAAGTGAAAAAAATATCATAGTACGCATAATATCCTATGGTTATGTAGAGATCTCTAAAAAACAAAAAATTATAATACCTAGTCTAAGATCCGAATAGGAGACGATAGGAGACCTTGCGGGTGGTAGGACCTTGTGCAGGGTCCGTTCGGATCGCTACCAACATCTTATCCATTAACCTACCGCCAAATAGCAGTGTTCGCATTGTTGTGTTCCGGTTTGGGGATAAGAGAGCCGGTGAAATGACTAGCATAGAGGCATTCCATCTTAGTCCTCAGGGTTGGCAACGCATTTGCAGTCTTAGGATTGCACTGCATTCTTGTGAATGCGAATGTCTATGGGTCACAGTTTCCACTTACCATCAGGTGGCCTGTGTGCTCGTTTGTCTACTCTATGCCATAAAAAAAAACCTTTACCCAGCTGTTTATTCGATAAAAAGTATTTTATATTAAATAGCGACCCGCCCTCGCTTCGCTTCGGTTTATTTGAGTTTTCTATAACACATGTACATAAAACAAAATTTATTATACATAAAAACCTTCCTCTTGAATCACTCTATCTACTAAAAAAAAACGCATCAAAATCCGTTGCGTAGTTTTAAAGATCTAAGCATACATAGGGACAGACAGCGGGAAGCGACTTTGTTTTATACTATGTAGTGATTTGATATGGAAAGTAACGTATTTATAGCGAATACATCCTACGACATTTTTCGGACAACCTATTCGCTGTACATTACTTACCACATTAAATTTGATATAATATATATATATATATATATATATATATATATATATATATATATATTTTATATATGATTTTTTTTTCATTATATTTTTATTTTTATATTTGAGTTTATGTATGTGTATGTATGTATTTGATATAAAATACTTTTTATTGAATAAACAGCCCGGTGAAGTTCCTACTATAATAATAACGCCTAATTTAGTAACATTAAACTATCAAAACTAACAATAGTCTATCATAATTTCGTTATCTGAGGATGACACAGCGTGGTCGCTTTTTCTTAAAAACGAAAAAATATGCCTAATCTATTGAAGACTAACGGCCAAACAATATTATTGTTTAAGTAACAGACTAAATAATATTATAATTGTTGTTATTTTTATGGTTCCGTACCCAAAGGGTTCTGTGCCAAAGGGTAGAAACGGGACCCTATTACTAAGACTCCACCGTCCGTCTGTCTGCTCTGTCTGCCGGGCAAATGTTTATGTATATCATGAACCGTGATAGTTAGACAGTATTTATGTTGCCGCTATAACAACAAATACTAAAAACAGAATAAAATAAAAACCCATGCAACAAGCTTTTTTTTTTGCCGTTTTTTGCTCGATATTTATAACGGCAATTGGTATAGGTAAATAGGATATTGTTACGGAAACCTTCTTGGGCGATTTTGTATAATTCATTGATAAGTATCTAAGGTTGAAATTCATTGTTGCTCATTGTATAGGTACAGATGTAATGAATAAACCTTTCCCATCGTGTTTTGTCGGATTAGTTCGTATTTATCTTGCTTTCTCAATTAGCTTCAGTACCCATCAATAAGCCAACTGAGAAAGCAAAATAAATACGAAGTTATCCGACCAAAAACGATGGGAAAGGATTATTCACTACACCTGTAGGTACTTATTTCGCATTAAACCTATTTTAAAATTAATTTATAAGTGGGTTGTAATTCATTGTTGCTCATTGTATAGGTAGGTACTTATTTCGCATTAAACCTATTTTTAACTGTTCTTCTTTCAAGAACTATTCTTAGCTTTGTGAAAAACTATTCTTTGGAAAAACTCGACAGACAAGTGGATCAAAGCCAAACTAAACAATATATAAAAGCCAAACCAAGCGACCTAACTTAGTTTTTTACTGTCTCATTCATTACTCATTAGATACCTACATAAGACTAAGTAGGTACCTATATCAGAATTACCACATGTCTAATGATTAGTCAATCATGCGGCAAATCGCAGGTCGACAGTTCGGTTCTTCGTGACTGTGTACACGTACTGTTTTAATCTAAGAAATAATAATAAGAGGTATTAAAAGTGTTAAAATCCTACTTCGAATACGTGATGGTTTGTGAGGATCTTTGCCTTTCAATCACATATATGTAGGTACATCTACATACCCTGGATAGAATAATTATTTTGGCGGAAAAATAAGTTATATTTGGACGGTAGACAACTCGTGCATAGATATTCTCGCGTAGAGAAACAGTGACACAATTCAAAAATGGAGTGTCAAAGTTTAAAATTCTTAATTAATATTTTCCTTAAGTCTAAACTAACATTGAAATAAACTCAAATCATATCAAAACTGTCTCATTTGAAAGTGCTTAGGCTTAAAACTAGTTTTAATAATACCAAATTTCATTTACATTTCGTAAAAGCTCTATTTTAAGGCAACTCTAGTGACAAATTGCCTCAGCTCATTGAATAAACGATTTGATTTTCCGGCTCCAATTCTTAGAATATCGATATTTGACACCAAATTTGTATCCTTCCGAGAATTTACAATCCTTATAGGTAATAAATTTATGTTTTAATTATTGTTATAAAAAGAGAGTCAGTATTCATGCTAGGACGCGATATATAATGCTCGCTAATGATATGATGATTATTTATCCTACTAATTTAAAAAAATAAAAAGTTTTTGTTGAAGTAAATTTTTAGAAGTAAGTTTAGAAGATGTTCGTTCACGGTTTAAGCTGGCAAAAAGGTAGCTAATCTCAGATTTGGATAAAATGCGGCACATGGATAATTAAAAATTAAAAACTTCGGTTATAAGTAAGGATGCCCACTGTCGCTGATGTTTGGTGTCGCCATCCCTTTTTGTTTTGTTTTAGATATTTAAGTTAGTTTTTAAGTCAGTGCTGAGGCATAAGACACTTTTCGTCTTGTGCTTAGGGTTCCGTACCTGAAGACTGTCAAACGGGACCCATTACTAAGCATACGCTGTCCGTCCGTCTGTTCTAACAAAAATTTGAACCGTAAAAAAAGGCAGTTTTTTTCAGAAATAGTGTTATACTTACGGCGAATTTCTTAAAAAATGTTAAAAATTAAAGGCGTCCAATTAAAGCCAGAATTTTTTTCAACGTATTTTAACTTTTGACGTATCTTAATAAAGTAACGGTAAAATATACAAGCGTATAATTTGGTATGATTATAGTACAAACCCTAATAAAAACCAGAATTGCTAAAAGCTTCAAGTGCGAGTTCGGCTTGTGCTTACGGTTATAAGCTCTAATCAATATTTAGTCCCATTATATTTATTAGTAATAATACCTAGGTAGGTACTGTGCGGCGGTACGGGACCTTCGGTGCGTCCTTTGATCAGTTTTTTATAGTTCCCGAATTAACGATGGCGAAAAATGGGTTATACTCGGACAAAGTCGCGGGGTGAGTAATAAATAAACGAAGAGTGGGTAAACGAAGGATGGTATAACGCCGAAGTATTTAAAGTGTCAAGTCATTGGACATACAATTCGGATTTCAAGGTGTTCAGTCATTGTGAATACCATAAAATCACTTGTAGGTACATCAACCTCTAATACTTGGCTATGCTCCCCTTGCATGTAGTTGTAATGCATATACACCGTTCGACATTCTATATTTGAAATTTGACGTAAATTCCATATCTACTTATTACTTTTGTACACAACTACATGCGGATCTTTACTTAAGTTTTTTACCTACAATTCCTACAAACCATTTAGTTTGTTCGTATGGCAAAGTCTAAAGAAATTACTTCCGAAATAACTTACTACAAACGGTACTAAGTACATATTTTGAATTTTCATACAAACTAACAATGCTACGAAACTACGATGCAATGCGAGTACCTAAGTTACGGAATTGCGTGGTTAAATACTTTTTACCAGGTTCAAAAAAATATATTTGAATTTTATAATAATTTAGGTACTTTATTAACATTACCACTCTCACAGACATGGCTTGAGTTGGACGCACAAAAAATATTAGGTACCAGTATTCTGCGCAGTCCGATGTAACCTCCCATATGGGGGCTTTTGTTGATTGCTAGACCATAACTAGCGGTATTTAATATCGCTGGTAATGAAACTGAAAATTAACACTGAAATATTCTTAAATCAACCTTGTAAGGTGCCTACCGCGCTACCTTTCTAGCGCTCAGAAATCGATTGGGATCATTTTCAATGTAAAAGATTTAACATTTAAAACAGTTCATGAAAAAAAAACTGTAATCGAGTAAAAAATACCTACACTGTATACTTAACAGTTGAAGAACTCTTTCCTTTAACCAACACTAAAAAAATAACTCAAATTTGGAAACGAGTAAGCCCGACGTTACTCGCGCTTGTGGCGCGGCGCGAGCGACTATACAAACTTGCTCTTTCTTGCTGTGTACATATATATAGTAGGTTTGGTAACCGAGGTGAATCCCCAGAGCGACGCGAGCGCGCAGAGGATGCTGCACTCGACAAATGCCAATTAAGATGGGGTCCGATCGGTGTGATCTACTTGGCTGAACAATCATTGGGATGATGTTTGTACAATGTTTGGCCATTCACATTTTAATAATCTGGCATTGGATGCCTACACCCACATTTCAAACCCCCTACGCAAAAAATGGGGTGTTATAAGTTTGACGTGTGTATCTGTGTATTTGTCTGTGGCATCGTAGCTCCAAAACAGATGGATCGATTTGGATACGGTTTTCTTTTATTTGAAAGCAGGTTTTGTAGCGGTGGATCTCAGCTTTCATGAAAATGGGTTGGACCGTTTAAGAGATATCAGCTCTGGAAGAAACGGTCATTATTACTTCGGTGGTTTTTACTCATTTTCAATTTTGTAGGGTAGGGTTTTCTCAGGTGTCGACACTTTTCGACAAGTCATTGGTATTTTTACTTAACATTTATAGTAAAATTGATTGCATTTTTTAATAATATTGTCAATTGATAACTTGTTTGTTTTTTTTTAAACAGCGGTAGATTTTTCAGGTTTTGTTAACCCTCTAATTGTGCCGCTAAAGATTTGGCAGTGTAGCTACTTCTGCTCTTCAAGACATTGCAGACACGTACAGTATTGCGTTATTTAACAGCAAAAAGGATAATAAATCCAGTTACCCTACCCCCACGTTAGTAATATTTCCACACACCTTTCAAATAAGCCATAACATAGTTTTCAGGAGCATTTTCCTATGTGCACTTCACCTGCTGATTGCGCCGGGGGCGCGGCGCCGTAGCGAGTGCCGGGTGGCGGAAACAAATGCACACAATGATATTACAAAGTATATATTCTATATATAGGTATATTATATTGTTGTTTATATGTAATATCATTGAATGCATAGAGAATAATTCGTTTTATGAACGCTCTTGCGGCAAGTGATGGCATGCTTTATATGCACACACATTGTTTTTCTGTTCATTTGTATGTTGCCGCTCGCTGCTCGTCGCCTCTGCTGCCGCCGTCTGGTGCTGACAGAAGCGGCGCTTGCACACCCAGTCCCCGATGGGAAACTGAAGCCCTAGCCAAGATGCTACAACTTGCAGTTATGCCGCCTTCTTTAGTATTACGACTGAGCGGAGCATTTTCAGCTGAAACACAGTCACCGTGTACGTCACCATGACTGACACAAGGATAAATTATCCGTTGGTGCGGTTCTATCTAAATAATGTCACAAGGAATTAGAGAGAGCTAGTTTTAACTTGTTGCAGGTGCAAATAGGATTGAGGCAAATATCTTAGCCATATTCTACAAAAAATCAGACACAAGTGGGTCAAATGTTGGAGGGCAATGTTGTATAGCATGATATTGCTAGTGACTGACAATCGCAGCATTCGCAGCTGAAAATCATCCCTTAAAGTAAAGTCACAGTGACGTGTTAGTATTTTTTCCAAATCAATGATGTGTTGAACTTATAAATACTCTGATATTTTTTTACGGTGACAGCGACGACGAGCTCCCTGTAGAGTTACTTCAATCAATGAATATAAATACCCTTTAGCCTTAAAATTCGAGCGCATAAGAGAAAGGGAGAAAGCGGTACGAACCGGAAAGGCTTTTAAAACACTTAAAACAGTAATTTTTGTATGACATGTAGGGCGGAAACGAGGACACGCCACCTGATTGGGCTCTGACGCCAATGGAATCTCAAAACTGGAAATGCGTTTCCAACTGATGAATAAGGGCCGATGTTTTGATAAGCTGTTAACGATAATAATCTTATTCTTAATTAAAACTATTTATTAACAAAAATGGCCCTAAGATGCAATGCCTAACCAAGATGCAACGGTACTAGCGTTTTTTCTTTATCGCTTAATGTAAGGGAGGAAAGTTAACCACGTGGTTTATTGTAACGCACGAGACCTTTAGAGCAATAGAAAAAAAAACGTTAGTGCCTAGCGCTTGCATCTTGGATAGGGACGCCTATTGTTTCGTATAGTGCTAGTCATTTCATTTATACATACGGAACCATCCCTCATTTCTACTGTATCGTATCAAGTAGGTACCTACTCTGAGTAACACATGTACGGGCTCATATGACCGGACTGATTGCCCTGAACATTTTCCACTGATTATCTTATTCATCACTGAATAAATGTGTCACAAGTGTTTGTGTATAAATTGAAAATGATATACAAGCGGCCAGCGCTGGTAGTGCTCACCGGCACTAAGAATTGGGATGCCACTTGCGTGGACACCCTTGCACCGTCACACCTTCCAGGGACAAGTCCTGTTTTGCGGCGGAATCAGCAGAGACCCTCAAAAGGCGCAAATACAGTCAACTTGATAGAACTTTAATATTTGAGCTTTGGGGTCGAAACTTTAAGACCGCCGGGACCGGAGCACACCGTGTTTTTAAAGACCTTTCAAAGCGCTTAGTCGACGCAGCTCGTGACCAAAATGTTGTTGTTGTACTTATTTTTATTGTCCAGTATGATGGACAGTAAGTTAAATCAAATTAATCCTCATATTTTAGAGTAGGTACACTTAAACTTATTAAAACATTTTTAGATTTATAAACTGGTGTAGTGAGTCATACCAAGAAAATATATTCATATTACTATAAAAGCAATACTCCGTGATACAATGCGTGAGAAAGTTTGATTTATGTGTATCGCTTTAATTGTACCCCTGGGGGGTTTATTTGAAAATATTAGTAGAGAATGGGGAAGTAGAATACGAGTAAGAAATTGTTTAATTCGTGTAGCCATTGGCATTTAGGGTTAATGTTGATAATCTTTTGAACAACCTTAAAAACCGAACTAACGTTTGTGAACTTTTTAAACAGGTTTATCGACTTTCAATGTTTTATAATTTTCATAACATAACAAAGCGTTTATACTTAATGAATCATAATTGTTTTTCTTTTGAAGGCTTTCGTGTTTAGACGATAGTTGTTGACGTCATACAGTAACTGGTTGTGTAAATCCTTCTGATTTGTGATTTGTGCGTATGAATCTATTTTATATTTTGATTTGACGTGGATAATACTCTCATTCTGAAAACTACTATAACATTTACTTACACAAAGCGCTGGTACTACAGTCAAGGACTTTAATTGTTAAGCCACTATGGAACCCTGTCGCATAACGTTGATCATTAATTTTTGCGTAATTTCTTTCATATGGTTTGACGCTGTCATTATGACAGGGTTCCATAGTGGCTTAACAATTAAAGTCCTTGACTGTACAAATAAAACAGGGTGAGAGCACCTCGGACCATGCTCACTATGCTCAGCGAAGAGTTCCAAAGCCGTTATAGTCGAAGTATGAGAGCTAGCTGTTAAGTATTTTTGAGTAGGTGTTTGAGACACCGTGACGTACAGTACTTAAATCTGTATCTGTTTCTTGTATCGGTTTTGCGAGCGACTGCCTTAAGCCTAGCAATTCTTAAGGCTATGACGGTTACTTCGATTCTCGCGCGGATCTGCTTAATCATAAAACAAACGCGTAATTATAGCCTTTCGACGAGAAGTTAGAGCCTTCTTTCCTTAAACAACTCGCTTTTCCATTTGGCGACGGGACTTAGCTCTAAGTTCCCGTTTTTTCAGTTACCGCCGAGAGAGAGCTGAGATCTTGGAGAAGGTCTATGCCCAGTGTTTAGGTACTATTACACCTAAATATGTAGCTGCCTAATAACCATAAAAGCCAATATGTGTATAATTGTCCCCTTAATCACATTTATTTTCATTTTATTTGTGTATAGGTACGAGTAAGTAATTATATTAAAGTTAATTCGCTTTTTAAACATGCAGTCTGGCGTAGCTACGTAGATAATACAAAGTAAACCGAATACCGTATTAAATAAAAGGTATGGAATACTATAAAGTGTGGTTGTTTTTTATCTGTTAAATATACAACCATTAAATATTTACTCATCATATAAAACCGTGCTTTAAGTCGCAACCACACTGACTGCGGAGGTGGCGGCGCGGTGAGGCGCTTTAATTTTCCTACTGAAAAGCGTTCTAAAAGCATGGCGCGACGCTTTTAGAATGGGACCGCGCCGAACCGCGCCGCCCCCGCTTCCAGTGTGGGCTTACAGTAGAAAAACGTTACCATATCGCCAACGCAAATTGTACAGCGTTTACGCTTTATAACATAACGGATTCCGGAAGTCGCATAGAGTCATTTCGTCAACTCGTTTGTCGAAACGTGGTTGTCTAATAATAAAACCTTTATTGCTGTATATTTGCTGAAATTGTTGCTGTAATTGCACTGATAGCGATCAATGACGTCTGCCACCTGCCGCTGTTTACCTGCTACGTTTATAACAACGGCACGTTACTGGGCAGTCGCGCTGTCCGTGCTAAATAATGGAACCGAGGTGACGGCCGACGAACCTACTACTGGAACCCTGTTCGCGCTAGGATCACGTGGAGGTTCGCCGATGCAAGAGTATTAAAAGGTCATAGACACGAATTGCGGTCGTTAGCCTTACTGCCGGTTACAATTTTCAATCTATCCTTTGTCTTGCCCTACAAAAGATTACTTATCAATGTCGCTATCTCAATAAACTATTCAGTCAAAAGAAGGAATCCATTGAAATATCTAGGCATAAGGACGGGAGCAAATAAGATAGGTACCTTGAAATGTAGGTTCTATGGTCGTTTTCTTCACACGTAGTGAAACGTTGACGCTGGCGTCACACTGTCACTGTCACTCAGCGTTTTACGGGAGAATAATGCCTTAGAGAATCACACGTACGCTGTGTGATGCACAAAGTGTACCGTAATATTTAGTTGTCCTTAACTAACTTATACATTTTCAGCGTGATTCAAGGGCGGAATGACAAAGCATACCTAAAGGTTTACCCAAAATCGTAGTCGATGAGGCATAACGACTTTATAATGGGGGAAAAACTAATCATCGTAAGGATGTTTTTCGTTTCCTGTAATTAGTAACTCTGTTAGCGATGTCGTAAATGGCTTAGTTTCCTTTAAGTGATGTTTAGGGAAAATATCGTGACACATTTCAAGCCGTTTCCCTAAATTAATCTTGTTATGGCAGCGGTAACGCGAGTGGTTACTCAGGGTTACTAGCGGCAGCTGTTGTCGTATTATAAATGCGCTGATTTCGAATTAGATACGTATTTTTTTACCCATTTAGGTAACCATTTATTCACTGCGCCATAAGAATACAGGGCCTATCAAAGATGGCTGATCTTTTTTTTATTTACTCAGGTATATAACTGCCTAGTGCCTAATGAAAATCCTCGTGGTTTTCACTTAAAAGTAAAGGTACTTCATGTAATTAAGAACAATTAGTCTGAAAATAAATTAACTTTATTGTTCACAGCCTCTCACACAGGTTAATCGGTGGCTAAATACTTACTCCACTCCGGTTATTTGGCGTACCTAGTACATTGCACTTTTGATATTGCTGCATAAGGTGTACCTATCGCGTTTATTACGACGCCGACTTCGATACCAAAGTTTAACGCGATGTGGCCCTTTAGCGACTACCTATAACTATCTAGGCTTTTAAATGTATAGTCAAAATCATAATTACGAGTAATAAGTATTATGATTTCGACTGCGGTACATTTTTGTACCTTGTCGCATCTATTGAAATACTAAATTCCAGCCACTCACTTTTTAACACTAAGATGTACAGTTACTTCTGATTTTGGCTGTACTTTAAGAGCACAAATATGTAGACACCACAAAGTCTCAAATAAACGAACATAGACCTCATTACTAAGGCAATAAAGATAATTTAAACATAATTTTACAACGCTGTGAGGATATTTATTTTGACCCCTGACAGATGCTTGACAGTACGTACAAAAACGGAACGGAACAGATAAATACGGCATAGGTACATAATATGTTTCCAGCTTAAAACGTCACGTTTCCTGCCCTGTAGTGGTCCCAAGTGGCTATCTGGTTAATCAGCGCCTCCCCTGGGCACTCCGTGGGCGTGGCTTGTCGGTGCCCGATCAGCTGGTACTGGGGGCTGATGTAGCCCAACCGCACCCCTCTGGCGATGAGCGCCTTGGTGGTAGCCAGCTGGGTCGCTGGAGGAAGTTGTTCTGGGGACAGTCAAGGTAAGTTTTAATGGTGACACTCAAGGGACATCTGTAAGGCTAGACAAGTTGCTTAACTTTAATGACAACGGTTTAAGAAGACTGATAAAATAATAATAATAATATGGAATTGAGGTAGGATTTCGACGCGACCGTATGACAGCTAACGTCAATCCTATTCATTTAATTAACGATAACGAACGCCGAATGCATCTTGTCTGGGGCCTCAATTTCGAGTTCATCCATGTAGAGGTGGTTACTAGTTATTCCTTTGGGATCAACTTTTTAATTTTCGGGACGTCAGTATGCTGATCGAGGACATAGACTAATATATTTGCCAAAGTTTATCGACATAATATATTATTTTTAAAATTCCGCGAAATTCAGCAGTGTTCGCATTGTTGTGTTCCGGTTTGGGGATAAGACAGCCGGTGAAATGACTAGCATAGAGGCATTCCATCTTAGTCCTCAGGGTTGGCAACGCATTTGCAGTCTTAGGATTGCTCTGCAGTCTTGTGAATGCGAATGTCTATGGGTCACAGTTTCCACTTACCATCAGGTGGCCTGTGTGCTCGTTTGTCATCTCTATGCCATAAAAAAAAAAAAAAACACTTAAACAAGCTATTTAACATCAATTTCCCGGGTGTCCCTTGTTTTGTCAACAAACTTTTCGTCGAATTTCATTTCATCGAAAACGCTTCAAGTAAAATTTAGTTCATGAATTATTGTTTGGTGTAATTTTATTTCATGAGCAGATCATTCCAATTTTTATTATTTCATAGAATAACTGTTCAGGGAATATTATTTGGCAAATTATTCATTTTGTATGAATTTTAATTGGCAGAACAACAAAACAACGAATTTCATTTGTTCGACGTTTCATTACATTTGTTTATAAATAATCGAATACACATAGCGCCACAACTACGCGGAACATCTACTAGGTCTCAACTAATCTACCTATAGGTTAGGTTAGGTTAGAATTGTGTCAAGGCGCGAAGCGCCACAACTACGCGGAATAGGAGCTCCGCAAAGCGGAGCTCCGTCGACTTCGTCTCACGGTCTAACATTGAAATAATAAAGTACAATTTCATTTGTTCGAAATTTTATTACAACATTACAAAATAATCACATTTAGCGCGTGGATTCTGATTGCATTGCGTTCCGTTCATAACATAATGCCATAGATAACTGTGTATGCCAACTATCTTAAATTTAAATAATATTCCTTGTAATAATTTGTATGTTAAGTAAAAATACTTGAAACAATATATCACGAAACGTTTTTCATGACATAATTCAACTATTTAATGAATCATCCGACAAGTAAAAATACACGATTTAAAATTACTTGCAATGACCATTCCACGAACTGAATTCTCGAAGAAATGAAAATACATGAAATGTTGACTTTGAAGTGAAATTCGACGAAATAAGTGTCGACAATTTGATGATAAACCCAATTTCCCTTTACCCAAGAGCTGCTGACCAGGGCTAACCCACTTAATGAGTTGTTTGTTCATATGTCCTATTTTATCCTCCCTAGAACTAGGCTTAAAACCTTACCTCTCCAGTCGCCAATCAGAACGACCCCCAAGCTGAAGTTGTTGGCCCGCCTGGCGTGGATGCCCACCACCTCCCATCCCCTCCCTTCGTACGCTCCTCCATCACTGCCTACCGCGAAGCTGTGAAACCGACCAATATTTGTATTACCTACTTACATCCAAAAAACCCATTGTTTCCAAAGAATAGAACTCCAGATAATTGCAGAGCATGATCCTACTACAAGATCCTAATATATGGGACAGTTTGTTTTGGTTTTAAATGAAGATATTTAGTTTTCATCCCGGAAAATTTTTAACTTTCGAAACTTGTTCTTAGCTCTCAGTAGGTATTACGAATTAACAACATGTTATCAAGTAGCACTACACGTATCATTACTACATAGTACCAATATTTATCTATTGTGTGTTGTCACTAACGTAACGTTTTAATGTCACAGTAAATGGCCACCTCAGACGGGCGATCTTTTTCGAAAACGTGATAAATGACACCATTCATCTTATACTGTTTACTTTAAACTGACTCGCATTTGTCGAAAACCTTAAAACTTTGAATGGAGCCAATGGAGCTAAATCGCTTTGGCCATGCGTCATATTAAGCGAAGCAGGACCTATTCAGTCTCACACACAAACCATGACGTGTGGGACTCAAATTCTGTTCTGAATTTCTGTTCTGTTCTGTTTTTTCTTTAAAAGCCAGAAAATGCTTATAGACGTTCGTCTTAAAACTTTTATTTAATTTTTTTTATTAGTAAGTATATATCGTAAATAAATTGAATATTATCAGGGTTTGTTACGCCCGCTAACGTTAATACTAGTGCGCGAACGAAGTATCTACCTAGGGCGACTACGTAACATGGACCCACAAGAGATACAACTCCTCACTGCCCAAAGAATCTGGACATTCCTAAACAAAGGGCTGTCACAAAAGATCAGCAATGATCGAAGTGGTATACAAGACCCATTGCAACCCCCCCAATAATAATAATACGCCCGCTTTGGACTAGTAGTTGTTTTCTAAGTTTATCACTAGTAGCTGTGACGAAGAAAAGACCATGTGGCATTTTAAGCTAATTAACAATTATCAGAAATTTGTTTAAGTAAGTAAATGTATATTTTCGCAGTAAATTATGAACACTGAGTATGAGACTTTCTATAGGTTTTTTTTTAGAATACCTTTTTAAATCGTTTTGTCTATTGTTGTTATCCTGTTGGCTTTTGGCCGAACCCTATATTCAAACCGCGGGCAGATAGGGGTTACTTCGGGTTAAAATTTGACATTTACCCATACAAAATGAGTCAAATTTGAACCCTGAGTAAGAATATCTATCCGCGGTTTGAATGTAGGGTTCGGCCAGTAAACGACTACTTACCTACCAAAGTATTCGTAGTACCTATACTATACCTACACATCCATCTTTCATGGATTGACACGCATGATTTGTTCGCGTAGGTAATTACCTAAATATCGGAGATGATAAAAACAAGGGGAATCAAAACAGCTATGATAGCATTGATAGCGCATGAGTCGTTCACTAAAAAGGTCATCGAGATATAACAAATCGTAAACAAATTTTTACTTGATATGATTAAGTAGGTACTTAAAACTGATTTATGTATACCTACCTACTAGCTGCTTAAGTGAAAAACATGAATAGATCGTTATAATTATGACCTTTTATTTAACTATTCATTTTTGTTTGTATATCTGTCAGGTTACAAACCTACTACCCATGTACACTAATATTAAGAGGAATGATTTGTATGTTTGTTTTGTAACGAATACACTCGAAAACAAATGAACCGATTTCAAAAATTCTTTCACCATTTGATTGAATGCTACATTATCCCTGAGAAACATAAGCTTTGTTTTTTTAATGCACGGACGAAGTCGCGGCCAAGAGTTAGTAATATACGAGTATATAGGCACAATTAACTGACGCGTCATGACGTAAAATATTATTTTGTACCGCGTCCATGAAAATGTACTCCTAAAATTTCGTAGCCACAGTGACCTGTGTCTAGGGTTGCGATGCGTCAGGATTTGTCCGGACATGTCAGGATTTTTAACCCTTTGTCCGGATTGTGGCCGAACTTGGCGTCATTTTTAGAAATGACCTCATAAAATTACAAAGTTTACAGTTTTGATGAATGTTGGATAGTAAGAAATCAACATAAGTAAACAAGAATAATCTTTCAAAACAATTTTAAATAGGATAAATTACAGTTTGCTTAAAACTGTAGGTCCGCAGAGCCTAGCTCGCCGCCGGGGCGCGGGCGTCTCGCGTCATTCAAGCTACGCCAAATCTCTGTTATACAAGAAATGTCAGGATTATTTGATAAAAATCCTATCCTGATGGACATTTAATTTTTCCATATTGCAACCCTGTGTCCTGTGTCTAGCTGTTATGGTAAATGATCACTCAAACGGGCAGCAAATCAGCAGTGGCGGTGTTTTTATGATGATTGATTATGGAACATTGTACATTAAACAATCAGGGCCTCTATCCTAAGGGGTTAAAACCATATCGTCTTTGATCTGTTATCGTATTGTCAACGTTTTGATAGCTCTTATTTACTTGACAGTAATAGCAGCCGAGTTAAACACAATGCCATAACAGCTCAAAGACGATATGGTTTTTACCGCCTAGAAGAGAAGCCTAGGGGTTCTATTCAACACAGTAAAACAATATTGCTTTTGACGTGTTAACGTTAACGTATTGTTTTTAACTCTCGGCCGCCATTACTCTTTATTCGATTACGATATTCTTTTACAGTGTAGTACTTATTGTAGAACACGTGTGTAAAACGCTCTAAATAATACAAATGCATAATGCAAATTAGAACCCTGACCAGTATTCGCCTTGAATTCTAGAGTAGGTAGTTATATATGAGGATTATGACTATGGCACAAATATCACAGCAAAGGCCGCAAAAAGGCAATGACGCTGTTATAATTTCCCGCTTCCGCTAGCGTGTTATTAACCATAAGCGGACAAATTGTCAAGTTTCCACGTGCATCAATTATTCTTCGGGGACAATCAGAAACCACCGTGTTATTCTGTTAGACAATGCCCTGGCGAGCTCGTCGGCGTATTTTTTTACAAACACCTTTTAAAAAAGGTTATCGTTGTCATTTAAAGCTCACTAACAGCTTTAAATGACAACGATAACCTTTTTTAAAAGGTGTTTGTAAAAAAAAACATGCTTTGGTATAGAAGTTTGTCTTCTAAGCATACTTTTGTTTGGTTCATTAGGTAAGTATTTACTGAGAAAAGAAAAAATACTAATTACTGCTATAGTAATATTATAATGGCTAAAGAAGAGCTTAAAACTCCTCATGGTCTTTTCTACGTCACATATGAACAAGGGATAGCAAGATCGACAGTGTAATATTTTACAAGAATAAAACTGCAGAATTTATACAATTAAAAGGTACCTGTGAGGTTATTATGACCTATCTGTGCCATTCATTTTACGCTGAGAGAAAACGACAGAGTTATGTAACTGCCATAGCTCCGTCCTTTACGCTGACCGTAAAATGAACTGCATAGCTATGTCATAATAACCCCCCTGACAGGCAAAGCAGATGTCAATATCGGTCTCATATACTTAGCGATGAACATGTATTCCTAGATCCACGTGCCATATTTTCAAGACAAACCAAATATCAAGGAAATCTGTCAATATAAGTTCAAAGCAACTCTTATTAAATCTTTATTAATAGATTAATTAGGAGTCATTTCATGATTTAATATTTTTTGATTAAAACTTTAAAAGATATACCTATCACTATCACTAATTAAGAAAATTTAAGTAGAAAACAGTTTATGCAAAGTTGAAATTAATTTTGGAATTTGGAGATGATATTAAGGAGCCAGCTGGAACTACAATATTTTCAAATGGCAGCACCAGCTTTGTCTAACGCACTCCCAATCACAATCCACTTCAAAGTGGAACGATTGTTTTAATTTTGTATGCAGACAAGCCTTCGATATTCAAAATGAAAACGATTCCGATTGCGAGTGCGTTAGGCAATATCCACTCAGGTTGAGTAAACCTCATGTTAGATTATACCGGTGTGTGCTCAACTTACTTGTACCCAATATCCCCCCAGTCCAGACTCTGATGGTACTTTTGCATGGACCTCATGTCAGCGCTGCACTGCGCGAAGGTGTGGCAGGCGGCGGGGATGTACGTGTGGTGGATCACCACGAAGGGTACTGGGGTCTTTAGGGGACTGATGTCCGTGGCTGGAGCCGCCCCCCAGTCCTTTCGGGTGTAGAAGGGAAAGGAATGTTCTAGAAAAAATGCATAACTTGTGAACGTTGAGATCTTTCTAATATTTTTTTAAATAATTACGTAGCTCGATACACTCAAATGAAACATGATCATTCAGAACACTGAAATGTGTCATTTTTGTGAAGTGAGCCGTCAATTAGTATTTTTCGACGAGTTTGCTAGCGCGTTGTTTGTTAAGATACCTCTACGAGACAGAGTGAACTCTCACGAATAACTCGCCTATGTTTTAGTCGACGTACCTAGTATAAACCGGTGACCTTGAGTGTTCCTTTGGTAATTTTCACTCTTTGCGACTTTATTCGTAAGTTAATGTAAAAGCGGCTCTGCCAAAATAAGCAGGTACAAGTTGCCTTCAATTATATTGAAACAGTGCATACTTCGTTTGATATTTTTGAACACCTTTTATTACCTTTTATGCGACTTTAACACTATTACGAGTATGTCTACTAAAACGGTTTGTTAATAAGCTGTTTTTATGCACACAAGCTTTTGCCTCTACTTACGTAGAAGTAATTTATTGGTATTTCCTTAGGAACTGTCCAATTTCCGTGATACACTTTAGAATGGATACGCTATGTCGGTATACGGTCTGCAAACTATATCTGTAACTTTCATGTCGATCGGTTGAGACATTTAACAGTGAAATGGAACAAACAAACAGACATTCGTCTATATAATATCAGTAAAGCTTTACAATTACCATCGCTCGAAATCGGGTGTCCGCTCGCACCAAAACAAATCACTATCACCGCGAAGTAATATCTCGCCGACATGTTCATGTCAGTGTTATAATAATTTAACTAAACGAGTGATTTCCGATAAAATACGAGGTCGACTGACAGGAGTAACCACACTTGGCCATTTTATACGGAACCTGAGCGGTCGGTGATTTCCCGGGAGGTTCGCCGAGTGGTTATCGGGAAGTTATGTTTACAAAAACAATGACCATTTGATGTCAAGCGTTTGACATAATTACCTTCTAATTGCAACCTACAGGTAAAATGCGATAGAGGTAAGAACTAAACACTATAACTGTATTAAAGATCTATTTACAAACCTATGCTGGACAAACAAATAAATGATTTGATTTGATTTGATTTGAATAAACTTGCCACTCAAAGGGTTAGGTATGTCAATTTCATTCATGTTTTCCGTACCTAAGTATTTTTTATTAAGGGCCAGTTGCACGAGAAATTTAAAAGAACAATTCGTATTCGTATTCGTATGAATCTGACGTTTACTAAGTCAAGTTAGGGCCTGTTGTTTGATCAGTAGTTAAACTAACTAATTGTTAAAATTTGAAAAAGGAATCGAAAATTTGAAGTAATCTCAAGGAAATGTGTCAAATTTTCAATTCCTTTTTCAAAATTTAACAATTAGTTAGTTTAACTACTGGAGGGTTATTATGACATAGCAATTCAGTTCAGTTTACGCTGAGAAAAAAGGACAGAGCTATATAACTGCTATAGCTCTGTCCTTTTCGCTCGCCGTAAAATGAACTGCATAGCTATGTCACAATAACCCCCCTGATCAAACAACAGGGCCTAATTTTAACAATTAGTTAGTTTAACTACTGATCAAACAACAGGGCCGTGTCCTTTAACTCAGAACAGCAGATTTCTATTTGTTTTGCCTGCTGTGAACTAGGCGACTTGCCCGGGCTTTGCATGTGTCATAAGTTTCAACTTATCTGATATTTTACAAACGCGTTTCGATATGTGACCAGATTCTATGCAGAAAATATCACACATAAAAGTAGTATTCAGTCATTGGAACTTCTGTACATACCTACCTAGACATAATTTTTGTCATTCAGTACTTACTTAAGAAAATAATATCGGATCGGAACCATATGTGTGGCTTTTGCGCGATGATAAATAAACTTTGTAGGTACAGTCCCGAGATTAAATTTGGTACCCACCTTGGGTCCAAAGCCAATCTGACATTCTACAACAATAAGGTTGAGCTTCCTAAAAGTTAAAAATGACTTGACATCTCTAATGACCTTGACGACTTCAAATATATTTTTCCCCAAATCCCTAGGTCCCAAATTAATGCTCGTGACCGTACCTATAGTACCTATGCGGACCATGTGGCCAGCGATCTAACCCTTAGTTTAGATCTACTTCTGTTTTCGGTACTATTTCGCCTGTCCTATTTAACCCTTAAATTAGCTTATTAGAGGTATTACTTATTATGTAGGTATAATTTCTAAGGGGAACTTTTTCTATTTTTTATTAAAATAAAAAATTGCGAACAGATGAAATCAAATGACGCTAGTTTACAGTTATTTTTATAACTTTTCGACTTACGATCGCTCACAAAGTCAGTTATAGTGCGCGGCCGTTAAGAAGTCAATCCTGACAGCTGTCATCGCAGTACAATTTATAACCTATTCTTGGCTTTGAGGTTATAATTTGTACTGAAATGACAGGTGTCAGGATTGACTTCTTAATGGCCGGGCACTATAATGACGATTGAGTCGTTCCTTAGCGACGATTTTTCATCCACAAATTAGAAAATCGAACGTGTTAGTTAATGTCTCTAAAACGTCTCTGAGTACAGCGGTTAGAGAGCAAGAATGGGAGCAACGTTAACTATCACTTAACATTCGAAAATAACCGATTCAACCCAAACCTAGTAATCTCAAATAAAATTAAGATGTTTGGTGATGCGCTTTTCTAAATACATCTAAACATATCCTTATGTAAATAGGTACCTATCCATTAGGTACATATGGATGTGATAAATTTAATGAGTTATGTAAAAAAACGACATGTATTAAATCGTAAGACACCACATGTTTTAATCCAACGAACTCCTAGGGAATTCCCTTGATGAAGTACCGTGAGCTCTTACCATCAAAGTTATAAACAAGTTCGAGTTCTTAACAAACATAAGGTAGTGTAAATGCTCAATATTTCGCACGAACTCCAGGTATCAATAATTTAGTGCATCAAGACAAATACCTGATGTCGGAAGACACCTTAGTAAAAGTTTTATTTAGGCATTTGTTTCCAAATGCATACTCTCTGAACGTATTTTTTAAGAAGACGCATTTGCAACGGGACTCAATCTCTCCAAAAGGACACAGTTGCAAACTGGCACAACACAATCAGTTCGAAAAGCCGCTCGCCGCGTAGTTACTTAGTTGCACGTGGTTGCACCCTGGTTTGACCACCCTTTACTAATTGATACCAAAACTAGGTAGGTTAGATTCGTTAGTTTTCTAATAATCACCCGACGGCCAAACCGCCCTGAAATAGGAGCTCCACCCTCGGGCCGTAAATTTTTAGTGATACAAAACGCATTGGGACCTCAGTCCGAAAGGCTTGAAATGTAGAAATCTCATTACTCGTCAAATTGTTAAATAAGAAATAAATAATAATAATGTTTTTTTTTTTTTTTATGTCATAGAGAAGACAAACGAGCACACAGGCCACCTGATGGTAAGTGGAAACTGTGACCCATAGACATTCGCAATCACAAGACTGCAATGCAATCCTAAGACTGCAAATGCGTTGCCAACCCTGAGGACTAAGATGGAATGCCTCTATGCTAGTCATTTCACCGGCTGTCTTATCCCCAAATGATTTCAAAATCAAATCAGCATTTATTAGATATTTCATCCAAGCTGGTCTCTCCTAATAATCTCCACGGTCGGTTTTGAGCTACTCGCATCTATCAGCTTCTTGTGATGGCGATGTGAGGCGTAACTATATCATCATGTGGCATATCGGTACATCAGGCCCTCCCTTACTGTAAAAAAGAATACTGTAAGGTTCCTCCAGTGCTCACGGCCTCTCTGACCGGGGGCTTCTCTGACCGGTGGCCTCTGACCGGGGGCCCCCTCAGGCCGGGGGCCCGTGGCATTTTGCCCACTCTGCCACCCAATAAGTAGTTACGCCACAGCTCGTAAGAGGAACGGACTTTGAAACAAATACTCGCGCTCATTATACAAATATTGGCCATACCGGAAATCGAACCCGGGATCGCTAGATTCGTAGGCAGGGGTACTACCAACTAGACCCATGGTGAAAAGATATAATTTTGAGAAAAATAAGAAAGTAAAAGTCGTATTTTTCTCGTTCAATTACTTAACCGACTACTCATAATTTAGATATTTTATGTGTATGCTATGACATATTTTATTTTTCATCACTTTCTGGATCGGGAATTACTAAGCGATTTCTCTAATGGTAGCCCGGGTAGACCCTTTTATGACTACCTAATGCTTATTATTAAAAAGTGGCCAGTCACTGGAGGATGACCAGTTATTGTTACCAATTACCCTACATAAATAAAACCACAAAATTAAAATGTGCTAATTTTTATTTACATATATCGCTACTCGGGTGCGGTTGGAATCGGGCCCAGCTGGTCAAGTCGGTGTATAGGCTCTGCCCGGGGCACTCGGTGGCGGAGGCTTGTCGGTGGCCTATCAGGCAGTACGTGGGGGAGATCAGCCCGAGACCGACGCCGACCGCTATGAGGTCCTTAGCCGCTTGGAGCTGATGCGGGGGAGGCAGCTCCGCTGAAAACAACAGGATTTCATTAGCGGTGATGCAGTGTTTGGAAAACGGGTGCGTATCTACTCACATAACTTTTTAAGTCCTATTATCGGAAGTCCGATAATGTTTCTCATACCATTTTACATCATAATGATCACTCTTCATAAAAAAAAATGTACTAACGATCGAAACTCATAATCATCTGAATTCATAACGCCAATATTAATGAAGCCGTACACTTTTCACGATTACTTAAATATCTTACGTGTAATAAGGTTAGGTTAGGTTAGGTTAGATTTAAAAAACTCACAAAAAGTAACAATTTCTTAAAAAAAATGCATTATGAATAGCGATAATTATGACTTTAAAAGTATGAACAAAAAAGAATGAGGAAAAATATGAAGAGTGATTATTATGAATACAAATCGGTAGGAAAACAAAAAATAGGAATAAGAATTTTATGTGAGTCAATATGGACCCTTGGAAAACATTTGGGGCACATACAATTTTACAATGTGTTGTTGGCCTTATAGCTGCACACTTTGGTACCTTGTCGATTTAACGTCATTGACAGATTAGTGCAGCAGTTCAAACATGACGCTGAAGTGACAAAGCATTGAAGTGTGCAGCTATATACAAGGTGGAAAAAACGAACGCCACATAAACGGCAACTATCTTATACAGGGTGACACCTAAGACGTAATACAAAATTTTATTTTCTGGATCTTCTCATGAGTACGATCAACTTTTACTATGGGACTAATATCGAAATCGGTAGAAAAAAATTGAATCTCCCATACTAAAAGCAATCAGCTGGTTTCACAATTTGTATGGAGACGTCGATTTTATGTTTACGTTTTCGAAGTTGGTCCCGTATTAATAGTTGATCGTAATCATGAGTACATTCGGAAAATAACATTTTGTATTACGTCTTACGTGTCACCTAGTATATTGGAAATGGCAAATTATACGCAAATGAAACTTATTTTATTTAAAAAAAAACCGGGAATCGAACTGCGGGCGAATATGACAAAACAATAGAGTCGTGTTTCATGATACAGATCGAACGGGTAATTGATAGTGACCATTTATATCTATTACACATACACCTTTAAACTTAATAAAGACCTTAAAAAGAACACGACTTTATTGTTTTACGTCGATTCCCGGTTAAAGCAGATGAATTAAAAAAAAACCATGAATGCAGGATTTATTTTTGTCAAAAATAAAAGTAAGTCTCCTTTGCGTAGAATTTGCTATTTCCAATATTTAAGGTAAGTAGTTGCCATCCATGTGGCGTTTTTTCACCTGTATAAGGCGAACCCCGGAACGGAACTCTAAAAATACACGAATATGTCGAAAAATCCAAGACACAGGAACCACTCACGCTCAACTCACAAATACTTGCCTCAACCCGGAATCGAACCCAGTACCTTAGTTTCGTGGTTAGGTCACTACCAACTATCGTCGTATTTTTTTAAGTGGTATTGCTCTGTAAATGGTGTGTTTAGATACTTACAGACCCAGTCGCCGATGAGGACGATGCCGATGCTCTGAGCGTTGTACCCGACGGCGTGGGCGCCGACGGTGCGCCACCCGCGCCCCTCGTACACCGCGCCGTCGCTGCCCACCGCGAAACTACCACAAACCAACATCATCAGATTAATCAGCCTTGGTTCAGCGCAATATTTTAATATCTATACTAATATTATAAAGCTGAAGAGTTTGTTTGTTTGTTTGATTGTTTCTTTGTTTGTTTGCTTGAACGCGCTAATCTCAGGATATACTGGTCCGATTTGAAAAAATCTTTCAGTACCTATTAGATAGCCCATTTATCGAGGAAGGCTATCACATAAACCGAAGCGAAGCGAGAGCGGGTCGGTAGTTTTAAATAATCCTTACTTCTTACTTTCTACATACATAAGCTCACGCCTTTATTCCCAGAGTGGGGTAGGCAGAGCTACAGAATTGACAAGATTTCATATTTTCAAGACTTTAATTTTATTCGTTTTATAGATACTGTTTGGAAGGAGGAAGACACTAATAGTTTTAAATTTTCTCTAGAATGAATAATTATTTTATTATTAATTTATTAAGATGTACTTATTCTAAAAGGGCGTAACTTCATTTCTACGACACAATGGACATATTACGTTAGTCCAATCTGTATATAAAAAAGTATCATGTCAACCGATAATTCTCTAACGCCCACTTGCGTGAACCAGAGTTAGCGTCTTAACCCGAGGTTAGGCGGCAAACCACGTACAAAAGTAGACGCTTAACTCTGGGATAAGGGCTAACTCTGGTCCGCGCAAGTCCGCCTAACTCGAGTTAAAATGACAGTTTTCGTATGAATCTGACGTCTACTAACTCGAGTTAGTGCCTTAACCCAGGGTTAAATTCTGCATGCAAGTGGCCCTAACGCCCACTTGCGTGGACCAGAGTTAGCGTCTTAACCCGAGGTTAGGCGCCAAACCACGTACAAAAGTAGACGCTTAACTCTGGGTTAAGGGCTAACTCTGGTCCGCGCAAGTCCGCCTAAGTATCTATCCATCTGTCAATAGTGTCAATGTCAAAGTATGACAGCTTTTTTTCTCGTGAAAAAGTCAATGGTATTATATCTATTCAGGCATAGTAGTATTGGCAAAATTCTCGATATTTTTATTAACTTACTTGTAATTTTGTAAATAAAGAAAAATAAATCTAAATAAATATTTTGCCGTGTTCAGGAGGTAAAACCCTTTCGATTCGTATAGTAATTTGCAGGTGTCACCAAAATGAAATGTTGTCAATTACCTACACACTTTTCACTTGTCTTACTTTCTACTTTCTTCAAATGTGAACCGATCGGGGGTTGAGGTGACATTTGACACTGAGATAAATAGTTCTTCTTCCATTCTTTTTCATATATTTTTTCGATTTCGTAAATTCGGACAGCAGTAAAGAGGGAAAAATAAATCAAACCATGATCTCCCATTTAAAAAAACAGGGGACAATGTCACACAACGGGATTCCCAAACTAAGCTCGAAAGCTTGTATATTTAGTCCACCACTTTAACTGTGGAGCACTTATAAAAACCTGTCATAATGACAGCGTCAAATCTAAAAAAATAAATAAGGCAAAATTAACGATTGTTTTTCTGCGACAAGGTTCCATAGGTGCTCAACAATTATAGTTGTTGACCGTACTACGGTACTAGAAAACAAAAACATACTAATATTTGTGCAGAGAAATACATACATCAGTCAAAAAAACATCTAAGACTCTGGAACAAATACTCGCGCTCATCACACAAATATCTGCCGGGATTTGAACCCTCGTAGCTTCGTAGGCATGGTCACTACTAACTAGGTGAACGTGTCGTCAATTAGTAAAAGTTAGATAAAGATACCTATTACTTATTATTATCGTCTTTAGTGTCAGATGACAGATGAGTCATATTTCATATTACAATCGGATTGGATGACAACTAGATGAAACAATCAATGGAATATATAGGATCTTCGTTGGAATGGGACATCCCCGTGAAGTAAAGGAGATTTTGTAACTATACTATGGGCCCTACTGTTTTCTTATATTTTCTACTAAGTATAGTAAGAAAAAGTTTTGGACCTAAACAGCGTTGAAATAAAGTCGAAAAGTGACGAACCTTTTCTTACCGTGACTATACCTAACAGTTGCCAACGACTACATCCACGTAGAAATCATTTTTATAGTTTTGTTCTGGGACACTATAAAATATTCGGTGTTAAAAGTAAAATAGGTAGGTTTACGAGGAATTTCATCTAAATCCGTTCAGCCGTTGAGGCGTGATTAAAAACACAAACCATCCAAATATTAAAATAAACTTTCACATTGGAAATACAAATGTCATTTAGAAAGACTCCGTCATGTCATGAGCCGATATGATAAGCCGCTATCTTCCCATTTTCGTGTAATGTTGTGATTTTGACGATAGACTTTCGATTGGTTTTGATTTGATTTGATATTGTCGGCTTTTAACAATTTAAGTGGTTTTATGATAAATGGCATTATGGAAGTGATATTATATTAGGTACTTATAAAAATATAATTTATTGTATCCTCGTTTCTAGTTCTTGGGCCGTTCTTGTTTGAAGTACAAGCTCGAGAATAAGCTTGTAGACTGGCAGGTCGATTGTACTAGGTATAATCATGACAAATTTGACGCTTGTACGTTTTACCGTTTTTATGATACAAGTAAAATAAATCCTCGGCGGATTTACTTACATTTTTTCTAAGTGAAGTAATAAAGAGGAAAAGTTTTTATACAACGTATTACACATATTCTGAAAAAACAACAACCCGCTATTTATTACGGTTCAAAAGATACAGGGTAGTGATTCTGTAAACAACGTCGGTCGTGCGGACTGTCGAGTGATATCCAAGCGGCGAGATTAAGTAGTCCCGTCAGTGCGAACAAAACACATTGTAGCGCGTGCATTTTCAATTTAGCAGCACGATGGGTCGAACGTATAAGGCTGCTTATTTGAAAATGCACGCGCTACAATGTGTTTTGTTCGCACTGACGGGACTACTTACCTAATCTCGCCGCTTGGATATCACTCGACAGGCCGCACGAGCGCACGACCGACGTTGTTTACAGAATCACTACCCAGCTGTTTAAAGTAAGGGCGGGCAGACGGACGGACGGACAGCATAGGTATATTAATAGGGTCCCGTTGGACTTCCCTTTGGCTACGGAACCCTTAGAACCGGGCAAGAGCATGTCGGACCATGCCATAGATGTAGGAAAACACAGATTCCGTGTAGCCAAATGTCAAGCGTACCACCTTTTCCTTCTGTACAATACAGTTTGTAGTCAATGTTATTGATAAACCGCAACTGCAAACTTACGCACACGAATGCAGAGTGACACACACTGACAAACCTAAAAAGTGGTACACTGTTGAAATTCAATCAAAATCGGTCATATATAGACGACTCTTTTTAACGAAGGTTATTTTTAACAGGTGCGAGGAGTAGGTACTATTCTATCTTTTTAACTTTTTAAAAGGACAATCTATTAGCCGTTTTTATACTCCCTCTATGCTTTCCTACCTAGTGGTAGGGTTCCGATCGTTCCGACGTCGTTACTACAAACACAAAAAAAGCTATCTTGAAAAAGAATAAGTAAGTATGTCTTAGATGATTTTTACTAGGTATAAACTCTTTAGTTTGTCGCCTGTATCTGAAGAACCAATCAAGTCTACTTAGTCGTGATAGTTTCGCAGGAGGTGAGACTTATCTCTAGCGAAAATGAACCTCAATGAGTTCAATACTTCCTAATCGGTCGCTCAAATGTAAAAATTGATAATCACAATGTTATCATCAACATGTACATAATTATTGCTATCTAATAATACCTCATTCCATGTTAAAACGTAAAAAAAAAGGTTTTGGTAAAATGTCGGCGTAGTATAAATGTATAAGCATCAGTCATAACAGCTTTGAAGTAACAAGAATCTCTGAGTTAGATCGCAGACAGACGGACATGGGGAAATGTGAAACTATAAGAGCACCTACTTTGATTTCAGAGCCCTAAAATAAATTAGGTACGTCCAGACTACATTCAACATTGCCGTTTTGCATCGGGTTCTAAAGTGGCTCTACAATTTAACGTCGTCGACCGTACACTCTATCTTGACGATATGACATTCCAACTAGTTAGATCACAGATCCAACCTAGGCTAGTTTTCAGTTTTAACTTTCGAATTTAGTAATCTATACTAATATTATAAAGCTGTAGAGTTTGTTTGTTTGTTTGCTTGAATGTGCTTATCTCAGGTACTACTAGCCCGATTTGAAAAATTATTTCAGTGTTAGATTGCCCATTTATCGAGGAAGGCTACAGGCTATATCACTACATAGTATAAAACAAAGTCGCTTCCCGCTGTCTGTCCCTATGTATGCTTAGATCTTTAAAACTACGCAACGGATTTTGATGCGGTTTTTTTTAGTAGATAGAATGATTCAAGAGGAAGGTTTTTATGTATAATAAAATTTGTTTCATGTACGTGTGTTATAGAAAACTCAAATTAACCGAAGCGAAGCGAGGGCGGGTCGCTAGTATCACATAAGCCGAAGCGAAGCGAGGGCGGGTTGCTAGTACCTAGATAGCTAGGTATATTTCCGATGTTAGCGACTGAGACCGGCTACCTATCGACTTCACTTTTTAAAATGATTTTTAATGAAGCTCTGAACACTAAGCAGGCCACGTGTCAACACTGGAATCCTACCTGAAGGGTGATTTATACCGTATTCCACAAATGATACGTACTTGTATCCGATATCGGTCCACCCCTGGTCAACCTGATGGTAAGTCTGCATGGACCGCATAGCCTGCTTGCACTGCTGGGCCGTGAAGCAGGCTCCGGGGATGTAGCTGTGATGAATGACCACGTATGGCACCGGCAGGCTGAGCAGACTTCTGGAGGTAGATGGTCTAGCACCCCAGTCTGCTTTGGAGTAGTATTGGAAGGGCAGGTTAGCTGTTAAAAGGTTAAAAAAAAATTTTATGAAAGAGAAAACATCTGGTTTCTGAAGTTCTTAGTCACTAACAGGGTCTTATGTAACACCTTGTGTTACATGAATGTAAAAGAGAAATATAGGTAAATACATACATACATACATACATACCGTCACGCCTTCATCCCAGAGGCCCTACCCCGGTAGGCAGAGTTACACAATTACCAACAACTCTAACAACTTGTTGTTAATCCTATAACCACATTTTGCATTTTTATAGGTAAATAATATGTAAAATAAAAGTGATAAACTAGTTAATCACTTCACTTCATTATAATAAAGCGTAAAGAAATTCGTTTTTAAGCTAAAACATTAAGGCTACTCACGCAAAAACTTCTCCTGCGTTGCTGGTAAAGCCGACACGCAGGCAACCAAACAAACAACAAAGACAATGTACCCGGCCATTATTCCTGAAAAAAAAAACCTTTATGTTATTAATGCCATGAAACGCCTAGTACCACCCTGCAATATATACATAGATAAAGTAAAATTTGAAATGAATAAAAAATAGGGGAAAAAGAGCTAAATATTGCACTGTAACTAAAAGTGTTCACATAGATTTTAGTTTTTTTTTGGCAAGTGACATAACTAGTCGGGGTCGGCCGTCTCGCCCGACGCAACCCTAGCGCCCGAGCGGCGATAGGTAACAGAAACTCCTAAAGAACCAAATAAGAACTTATTTTCTGTTTCTACTTTGCTCAGATAAACCTTCCACTACCGACGCTTGCGCTTTAGTATGTTAGGGTTCCAAACCTCGCGTTACACAAATCGTGCACGCCCCGTTTTTAGTATGATCTGGGTTTTTCGGTGCGGGAAGTAGTTAGATCTTAAAAGATAATAGGTAATCTTATCTTTACGATGCGCACCGGTGATAACCAAACCACTACTCAGATAATTACGTCTTTCACTCAAGTTACTTTACAATACATACATACATACATACATACATAAACTCACGCCTTTATTCCCAGAGTGGGGTAGGCAGAGCTACAGAATTACCATAAGAATTACAATAAAAAATTACAAAAAAAAAATACAATTACAATTACAATAAGAGCCACTAATGGGTATCATTAACTTTAAGGATATTAACTTCAAAAGATTAACCAAGAATAAGGAATTTTACTCGGGAATTATAAAAATGGCGGCGCGGATTCCAAATTGTAGGTCGTACGTAGCTACTCAGACTAGTCAGTACAGAGCTAGAACTAAGGTGCCCAATTTAAATGCTAAAACCCTATCATAATGACATTACATGTAACCACACAAAAGGAACGATATCAATATTAAACACAAGATTATTGTGACAACAATTGTGTGTGTATACTATGCTATGACGAGTTGGTAACAAACTCGTGTTTTTAAAGGTTAAGAAGTTAACAAACAAGTAGTAGACTGATTTCTTTCATGCCTACACGTTTTATTTTCGACAATTCAACAACGAGCTAAACCGACGTTTAAAAAGCAATTACTCCGGTAGTTTACCGAAATCCAAAAAACATTTAATAAGGTAAATACCGAGCGCCAATTAAGAATGGATATTCTGTTTTTAAACTGGTGAGTAATAACTTAAACCGATTCGACTGTGACGATCACCTTTTGACTTTGTCGGATGAGTTTCGAATGCCGGGTTTCGGACCGACTGTACCTAAATGTTACACAAAACGATTATTAATCAAAACAATGTTGCTATGTTTTATTCTTAGGGAAAGCAAGAGCAGGACAAAATTTTATTGAAAACTATCGCTAACAATATTGTTTCGTAAGTAATGTTTATTATGTATAGGCCTCTATTCTACTGAGAGAAACACATTGCATTTGACAAATTATCGTATTGTTTTTAAGTATTTTTAACTCGGCCTGTCTACTGTCATTTAAATAAGGACTATCGTAACGTTGACAATACGATAACATGTCAACAACCTAGTGGAAGATAGGCCCTAGCTAGTCTCGGATCAAGCGGTCGTATGTCGTATCGCATCTCAAGTCTGTCTCGTCTAACAGGCTTGGCGGCACATTAATCACGACTTTAGCCTCGCGATGCTTTTAAACCGGTATTGTTTTTCTTAATACATTAAAGCGATTAGAATAAAAAACAAAGTCACGTTTCTTGTCTTCGAAAACAAGTTTTAATTAGGACTGTATCAAAACGTATTCTAACAGAGTTGAGGAACGCTAAATAATTAGGTCGTTTGAGTTGAAACACTTACTGTACGAGAAGATATTTTGATGATATGTTTCTATTTTATACTAATATAATTTTTAGGGTAAAAAATTCGCTACGAAACGTATCTAGTCTAAGAAAGAATGTACTTAAGCTACTTGTCCTATAACAAATTGGTTTAACTTTTCACATTTTTCACAGATCCTATAGAAGCACTTGAATAGATAACTCTGCACGAATCAATTAGGTAATTTCTTACCCTTGAAAATGATTTCCGTCTTCAAAGTTGAGCTCTCTCTTAATGATATATTTCTTCGGCAAACGTGTTTATATATGCGTTACATTATGCGGTATCAAAGTATTGATAATTCGGCTAAGATATTACTGACGTAACGATTAGTCACAAAGATGGCGGGAAATCACTTATAAACAAACACCCCTGTGCTATGTAAATAAGGTGACTAATTTTTGGTAAAAGTCCCCTAATGCCTTCATATCCAAATAATTTAACGGAGAGGTTTGGAACTTTCGAAAAAGGGGTTTTTGGGTTCGAAATTTGATCTCTTATGTTTTTATCGTCGGGCAAAGTCTTTTTGGACTGGATCGAGAGGTGCTCAGTCTTTTATATAGCCAACTATGGCCAAACGCACGACAAATAAACTAGTAGGTGTAAGTTTAGACTACAACATTTCAGTACATATACAATTCTGTAATATACAGGGTGGAAAAAACGAACGCCACATGGACGGCAACTACCTTAAATATTGATAATATAGCAAATTCTACGCAAAGGTGACTTACTTAATTTTTTGAAAAAAATTAATCCTATGTTTACGGATTTATGAAAATTTGACTGCGTTAACCGGGAATCAAATTGGTCACATATGATAAAACAATAAATTCGTGTTCGTTTTACGGTCTTCATTTAGTTTTAGGTGCATGTCGGACCATGCTCAGTATAGGTTTCCGAAGCCGTTACGACAATCACACAAAAAACTATCTCTATAATCAACATGTATGACCTATTTTCTATTTAAAATTATTTGGTGCTGTCTTAGATGATTTTAAGTAAGTACGTTTAAACACTTTGGTCGCCTGTATCTTAGAAATAATTAAGGAAGTCTCCTTAGTCGCGATAGCTTTTCTTTTAAATTCGTTATATGCGCTTTCATTGAAGATATTTTTCAGATTTTTAGTTTTGGCTGTAGGGGGGGGGGACGACGACACTTGACTCTAACAAAATTTAGCGTTTTAAAGCTTAATATTTCATAAACGGATCCGTTCATCAAATATTTGTCTTCGCAAACCCGCAATATTTTTGAAAGACCTATCCAACGACAACGACACCCTACACTACGGGGAAGACGAGAAAAAAAATACGTTCAGCATTTTATTTTACCACTTTGTTGGTGTGACTAATAGGTATGCATATTCATGCCAATTTACAGCTTTCTAGTACTAAGAGTCTCTCTGAGGTAGGCGGCGGACGGACGGACATCGGACATGGCGAAACTATAAGGGTTCCTAGTTGGACTACGTCCACTATGGACGTGGACTATGTCTCCCCCCCCCTCCTACAGCCAAAACTACAAATACTAAAATCTGAAAAAATCTTCTTTGAAAGCGCATATAGCGAATTTAAAACAAAACCTGTAATATAAGGAGACTTAATTAGTTCCTAAGATACAGGCGACTAAAGTGTTTATGTCTAGTAAAAACACTTTAGTCTTTTGCGGGTGGTAGGACCTTGTGCAGGGTCCGTCCGGATCGCTACCACCATCTTATCCATTAACCTACCGCCAAACAGCAGTGTTCGCATTGTTGTGTTCCGGTTTGGGGATAAGACAGCCGGTGAAATGACTAGCATAGAAGCATTCCATCTTAGTCCTCAGGGTTGGCAACGCGTTTGCAGTCTTAGGATTGCATTGCAGTCTTGTGAATGCGAATGTCTATGGGTCACAATTTCCACTTACCATCAGGTGGCCTGTGTGCTCGTTTGTCTTCTATATGCAATAAAAAAAAAAAAAACTTTAAGTAGAAAATAAGTTCATACATGTTGTATTTTGAGATAGTTTTTTGTTTGTCGTTACACTGAGCGAGCATGGACCGACATGCTCTTGCCCGGTTTTTTGTATAGAGTTCCGTAGCCCAACCCTATTAATATGCCTCCGCTGTCCGTCCTAACTTTAAACCGCTGTATCTTTTGAACCGTAACAGATATAGATGGTGGATATTTTTTTTAGAATATGTCTTATTACAAACAAAAAAAAAAGACAAAAGGCGCTATCTCAAATTACAAGGCTAATTCCATTCTCTGTTCGTATTAAGGTTGTACACCTAAAAATGCCAAATGTCTTGTTAGAATTAAACATCGATGAATTAGAATAGTTCTTTAGTTGAACTATCGCCACGAGTTGCGTGCGAGTCGACGCAATCGAAAAACAAAGAAAGGGCATTGAACAATTAGTCAATAAATAATTAGGTAAAGGAAAACATCATTAATAAACAAGGGGAGTTACTGGTGAACTTAGGTAGTTTCAGACGGGGACTTTCTAAATACTTTAATGGTGTGTGTGAATTATGAATAGATTTCTTGTTATTACACTGTTGGGTATTAGTAATAGAAGAAGCTTATGCAATAAAGTCACGTTGTTATATTAATGACAAACCAATCATCAACCAATCATTATTTATTAACATCATGGAGCATGCGCATAGTTAGTAGGCATATTATGCTACAACAAATACAGTAGCCATCATACATAATACATAGATAAACTCATGCCTTCATTCCCAGAGTGGGGTAGGCAGAGCTACGGAATTACCAAAAACTAAAAATTTGTTGAGCATATAAAAGGTGCTCTATAATGTCTAAACAACCTCTAACCTGTAGTAATAAAGACGGGTCCTGTAGGCCTAGCCAAGACTGAAACGCTTTTAACGTTTCTGTATTCTATCGTTTCGAAATCAGCTCATGACAATCCTACACATTGTATCGATTTTCGAAAATGGCTAACTTAGACTTATGCATCCTGACAAGGTCTAATCTAGGATTTAGTGTGTACAAAACGTACATAATTCTAATATTTATTAATTCATAATATACTCTAGGTACCTATTTTGTGATTTTCTTAAGCTTACTAAATATACATCTAAAACGGGATACAATCCGGCGTAATTTTATATACTTACCGCGATATTTCGAGCAACGGTCGAGTCTGCTCGTGACTGCGACCAAGTTAAAAACAAACAAATGTTATTTAATTGTATATTTCTTTTAGCGTGGTACAAAAGCTCAGTCGCTTGTCATCACATTTTAAATAAAAACTGTAAGACGACACGCGCGTAACTATTTTTCTGATCACATGCGTGACTTCATGCGGCATCAAAATGAAGCAACCAATATTAACAACAAACATGTCTAAGCATAAAATATGCCTCTATATTATTTAGATTGGTTTCAAATATACTGCATGTGATACTTGCAACATATTTTAAATTAAGGGTACTTTGATGTGTATACCTTATACAGTATGATTATATAAAAAATCATGACTTTAAAGATCGCGAATATATTGAATTTATAGCACGTTCTAAAGAATACTTTACTGTCTGAAATGTTACTTTCAATAATAATAATATAATAACAAGGTGCAAAAATAATGTGGGTAAAAGCATATCTTTACATAGGTACTTAGTAAGTATAAAACAAAGTCCCTTTCGCCGTCTGTTCAGTCACCAGAAATAATATATTATTCAACATTGCGCTTGAAAATATCTGACACGCTCGTATACCCTAGCAATAAAGACGTTACTGGTAACTGTACCTATGTAGGTACGGTTAGATCTTTCAAACTGCGCAACGGATTTTAATGCGGTAATAGATAAGGGGAAGGATTCTGGATTATGTTCGGGTGTTACAGAAAACTGACATAAACCGGAGCGAAGCGAGGGTAGATCGCTAGTTATAATATAAATAAAATCAAAATAATGTTATGATAAATCGACAACCAATTAAGATAGACATCGCCGGAGGCACTGTCCCTATCTGTCAAGTTTAGGTCTAATCGGGCCTTATCGTGTCTGAAATCTGCAAAATACCTTGTCATTTGGATCACTTAGGTGCTGGAATTTTTAATCATTTTTAGATACTTAGTAAAAATATTATTTTTCCGAGACGCCAGAAGAGCGTAATTTTGTGAGTTGTAAGTTGTGAGTAATTTCGGTCGCGTAATTTCTGCTGCACGCGAAAGTCCAGCTGATTTTGCGTCGCCGTGTGAACCAAGAAGTACTTTTGTATTTATTTATTAGAGTCTATTCTTGTGACCTTACAGGTAATCCTAAATGCCCAACAAGATAGGAACACAAAATTGTAACAAAAATACCTATAACAAAAAGTACTAATAATAGGTAAAGAAAAAAAATACATAGAAATTACGTAATGATGGTGTGATGAAACTTAATGCAGCAGAAATTGTCTCACAAAACTACGCACCTCTGGCATCACCCTAATTGTTGATAAAAATTATTATGATAGGTATTGATAGGCTCTTAATTTGTGTTTCACCATAACGACGAAATATGTTGCATTTCACACGGGCACAAAATGCAATAACGTTTCTCTTACTTTGTAATGAACAAAAAATGGCATTTAGCTTTAGAAACTTCCTTATTTCACAGTGATTCTAATCATGCAAGAAAACACTGAAAAAAAAAGGTATAAATACATGAATTTAGGGGTTTTTCGTATCACGGACATAAGGAAAAGTGACAAAAAATCCGATTAAAATGATCAATATCTCCGAAACTAATAACAATTGCTGAACATACATGGGGGTGATTCAGATGCCTCTTGAGGTCCCCTACCTTTGACCTTCGTTTGATCCACCCCTCCGTATACACCCTGTATAAATCCTTTGGGTCATAGCGATACGATCGATAAGGGGGTTCCCTCCGTTTGGCACTGATTCAATATGTCAACACTTAAACGTTTTCAATATCTTCTTTTTGTGTTGTTAAGTAGTAAGGTTAATGGAATATTTTTAACTCTCCCATACTTTCATTCAAAAAGGCCAAAACACAAGTCGACTAAGCTCGTAATAAAAAATATCATCAATATACTTTACTGTCTTACCTTTTTAGGGTTCCGTAGCCGAATGGCAAAAAACGGAACCCTTATGGATTCGTCATGTCTGTCCGTCCGTCCGTCCGTCCGTCTGTCCGTCCGTATGTCACAGCCACTTTTTTCCGTAACTATAAGAGCTATACTGTGGAAACTTTGTAAGTAGATGTATTCGGTGAACCGCTTTAAGATTTTCATACAAAAATAGAAAAAAAACAAAAAAATTTTGGGGTTCCCCATACTTAGAACTGAAACTCAAATATATTTTTTTGATCAAACCCATACGTGTGTGGTATCTATGGATAGGTCTTCAAAAATGATATTGAGGTTTCTAATATAATTTTTTTCTTAACTGAATAATTTGCGCGAGAGACGCTTCCAAAGTGGAAAAATGTGTGTCCCCCCCCCGTAACTTCTAAAATAAGGGAATGATAAATGTAAAAATAATATATGATGTACATTACCATGCAAATTTCCACCGAAAATTGGTTTGAACGAGATCTAATAATTAGTTTTTTTTTAATACGTTATATAGTATAGTGGTACGGAACCCTACATGCGCGAGTCCGACTCGCACTTGGCCGCTTTTTTTTACTAGAACGTCAACTCCACTAAGACTATAATACGTCTTATACGTTTCACCGCCACATCCGAAAGCATTTTAACGTACCCAAAAGAGTACGATATTTTGTACAAGAGCTGGTTATTCGCGGCACAACAATCCGCTGACATGTTCAAAAGCAGAAAGTATAAAATTTGCTACGATGCGCGATATCAGACAGTTAAGTCGCGCTGAATGCATTTTCTTTTAGGTTTATTTGCGGCTAGTCCATCTTTTACTTACTCCTGATAAAAACACTGTTATAAAAACCAGTAATAGATCGTAGATGTTCATAAAAATGCCGGGAGCACACTTAAGGCGATTACATTCAGTCGAAAAATAAGAATGTAGAGCATGTTTAATTCTTGCATTACAAATGCCATTGACTGAATCGTTCTTGTCATGCCATAGTTATGGACGTGCGGACGTTTGATGGGTTGTTAGTTTTTTTTCAAATGTTGAATCTAAGGCATTCTCATGAATTACTAATCTCAGTTTCAGGAACATATATTCCCATTTTTAATCGATAGTAAAATCTCAGTTTCAGGGTAATAGATTCCTATTTTTTTTTATCGCTAATAAATAATTCAACATCGGTACCCTTATTTTAATTAGTTTGAAGTTCATTTAACAAGGCACTAAAATGCTCTAGCATTTAAAAAGTGAGCTGAACTTTAATAACCTATTTAGAGCTACCTTACTCTCTCTCGTCTCAAAACACACCTGAAATGACAGCTTTCTACGACTTGACGTTTACCTTGATGTATTTTGAAATGTGCATCAATAGCTAAGAAGTTTTATTGATATGGCCCTCGGTAAGATTGCTCTAGGTTCCGTGAATTTGATTTTTGTTGTACCGTTACTAATGGAACCGAATACGACATCACGTTGGGGATGTCATCATCGGTGGAAAACTGGAAACCAACATGACGTTCGAACTCCACTGAACTTCAATAGTACATTGTGTTGTGTATTAAGGGTGGTAAAGAAAGAATTACAAACGAGAGTCTGACTCGAGCTTTGTATTTCCTTTACCACCCGTGTAACATACAATGTTTTTCATCACAATTGCGAGGAAATGAAATAAAATCAGACAAAAGATCATATTTTTAACTTATTAGCGGCAGACTACATCATTGTCTGTGACTTACCACAGATAATGTCAAACGTGTTTGGAGTCCGATTCTAGTGACAGTCGAGATCAATAGTTTATATGCGAGATTTTAAGAAATTGTTTGCAACTGACATTTCATCTCGAATGACACTTCATATCGAATGGCACAAGAATTGGGATCCTGACGTATTGTGATAGTTTGAGTAAACGTATAATATTTAAAAAAAAGCTATTACGCACGATAGGGCGTAATGGTAAAAAAAGGCCCGCGGGTATTATTTTGCATTTACGGTCGATTTTTCTAGCATGTTAGGACACTATTTACGAGCAAGTGTGATCATAAAATCATATTACATTGCAATTATAATACTCAGTTCATGCTTACAGACACATAAGTCTATAAGGTATTTGTAACTATGGGCCTCGTTGCTTGAAATATAAATTCCTTCGAGTCCAATATAATAACGCGTTCCGGGTGATAGTAGGACTGCCTCGTTTCTGTAGCGTTTCCGGGATGTTTGCGGAGGCTCGCGTTGAATGTTTTTATGCAACCATGCGCGGGCGCGCTGCATCTAGGGTTTGCAATATTCGTTGGTTTTTAATATTCGAATAATATGAATAGTTCGATTTCCGATATTCGAATATTCGAATTTTTCGGATAATTTGAATATTTATTGAAACAAAACGAATTAATGGTTTAATGTTGTAAAATCAAATAAATAGGCCTTAAATATTTAAAAAAATAGCATTCCGTGGTCAAATTAAATATTATTAGTTATTAATATAGCAAGTAGCAGGAAGCGAGCGACCCAACTACGTCACTCAACTCACTCACTGCTCGTTATTGTAATATATTTTTATGAGTTAAATTTGTTTTTTTGGGAATGTTAACTTGTAGATACGATTAACTTTAATTAAGTAAAACAACATAAAATAATATAACAACCATAACACAATAACTAAAAAAGAAAACTAAAATTAAATAAAACTAACTCTAAATATATAAATTACCTACCTAACTAAAACATTAAATCTAAGAATGGCCCCTGCGGCATTGTACCAAAGATGCTGGCAGCATTTCCTCGCTGGATGGTTAAACTTATACGTTAAGCGAGGAAACTGCCAGCTCTTCGGTCTCCCGTGACGTCAATGAGCCTCTTCGAAACTTCTTTGAAGAGGCTTCGAGCGCTAGGACCCCACGGACCAAGGGTCTCGACACCGAATGGAATAAACATATTATATTCTGGGCCGAGACCACTATATTTTACTACCTTCATGCTTTCGGCCGCTTCAGCTGCCGCACCAGCCCTATTAGAGGTCCGGTGGAGATGTGATGGGGCTAGCGTGTCTACACAGGCTGCATCCCACACTAGCACCCGTCCCATATTCCACGGGATCAAGGTCATTCCGTCAGGTCTGTTGCCATCATTTCTAGAAATGCCTGTCGGCTCTAAAAGAGCCGGGACCTTTATTGAGGCAAGAGACCGACGAATGATGTCGTTGAGTGCGGCGTGTCTGGAAAAGCGGCCAGCACTTCTCTGGCAAGAAAGTCCGTGATGTCCTAGCCGATCTACGTCACTTCCGCAGGGGCAGCGATGTGGAGCGCAGACCGTGACCACAAGGCGAAGGCAAACTGAAAGTCGGAGTGTGTTAGGGTCTAGGAAAGTTCCAGTGCTTGGCGAGGGATGAGCTTGAAGCCAGTATCCAGCCTCCCTTGTACCGACTGCTAAAATTCTAGCACGATCCGCTGCGCAGCACTGGCTAAGAAGGGAAATAACAGTCAATTTGGGAATTAGTTTTAAAACTCATGTTGTCTCATGTTATATTTGCATTCCAGTTTAATATTTGCTTGCATATCTCAGTAGCAGTGATCGTTATCAACGTCCACTTTTGGTAGCAAAGGGTATGGTTGGCAGAAAAAACAAACACATTTGGTTGTTTACTTTTGATCTTAACCATAAAATAAATACTTACCTTCTAAAGATTACACCTCTAGATATAAATCCTGACGGTGCATAACCTTTTCCGCCCTAATATATTTTTAAAACAGTGTACGTCAAATGACATAAAATGTCATCAAAATATAACTGTAGTTGAAAATCTAATTACACTACGCGACGTGTTTATCTAAATAAACCAATGCATATCGTATCGTATATATGCCGGAAGGTGTGATTAAAAATAGTGTGCAATATTTTAAAGACTTAAATTTCCTTCCTGTGACTGCTGTTAACGTAGAAAGGTCATTTAGCTATTGAAAATGGATTTTCTCCAATCGACGTGAGCGACTGACAGCCAAATCTGTTGAACAAATTTTAGTCATTTATTCACTATAATTTGGATTTTTTTTTTTTTATGGCATAGAGAAGACAAACGAGCACACAGGCCGCCTGATGGTAAGTGGAAACTGTGACCCATAGACATTCGCATTCACAAGACTGCAGTGCAATCCTAAGACTGCAAATGCGTTGCCAACCCTGAGGACTAAGATGGAATGCCTCTATGCTAGTCATTTCACCGGCTGTCTTATCCCCAAACCGGAACACAACAATGTGAACACTGCTGTTTGGCGGTGGGTTAATGGATAAGACGGTGGTAGCGATCCGGACGGACCCTGCACAAGGTCCTACCACCCGCAAACTAGATGATGATGTGTATATAAATCTCATAATTTATAAAATATATAATGTTTAATATACTTCGTTATTTGTTTTTTTTGTCAACCATACTTTGCTACCATTACAGGACGTTGATAACGATCACTGCTCAGTAGGTATGAAAAAAAGCTGATTCCAGCGTTCTATTAAAAGTGGGAAACTATTTCAATCCTTTTTAGTACCTACTATTCAAAATATCCGAATTATTCGAATAAGTAACACTGCCGTATTCGAATTTAATTTGTGTCGGATATTCGAATAATATGAATATTCGAATATTCGAATTGCAAACCCTAGCTGCATCCCTGGTGCGCCGGGTGCGGGACAGTCCCAATACCATTCTAAGAATGATAGATGATAGGCCTGACTGTGCTATTATGTCACACTGTGAGGGATTGCATGCTCCCACCAGCGTTATTAAATGGTAATATAATGCTTACCTCTGCGTGCCTCTATAATCTTAATAATGTTTATGTGTCATGTTACATGAAATAAATGATGATTTGATTTGATTATTATTATTTATTATTAATATAATTAAAATGTGATCGAATAGTTAAGACTGCGACGTATCAATCACCTAAACCATAGTAAAATGATCAAGGACGTTAAAGGTATTACCGCCTTAATCATATCTAATAGAACATGAGAACAATCGAGTCCCCAAAATAATCAGCGTACATGTTTACACTCCAGCGGTCAACTAAGGAGTGGCAAAAGTGAAGCGCGACGAAGAGGTCTAGGCGCAGGCGCGGCCCGGCCCGCCGGAAATGAACCGCCATGTCTTACAAATTGGCCGGAAGACTAGGTGATTACGATGGAATTTCTGATTATTATAGTCAATAGCTTTGACAAGGGGTGTATGTGAATACTACATAACTTGAGAATTTCAAGTATTTTTAAAGTAGTAACATGCGATACGCCATAACAATATCTATATTATTCTGTATATATTCAAGTTAAATTATTGATGTAATTTGATCGTTTTCGAATTGAATAATAAGTACTTGGGATACCGAGCGAGTATCGCTCAGGTTGAAAGCGAAGTTTCTCAAAAATTACAATTTGGCTCCACATTTTTCATTAAAATCGTTCAAGCCGTATTCAAGAACTTCATTACAAACAAATACATAAATATTACATCCTTATAAAATAAGTGAACAGGAAATTGAATATGGCGTACCTACTCGGACCTACATTCTACGTTGTGCACTTGAATAAAATGTGCTGTCTCTGGACAAAACAAACTTATTTCCTTTGCTGATGATGCAGTCCTGCTTTATGTACTCGTAGCAGATACCACCATGACACTAGAGCTAACTTTAATAACTGCCCAATTGTGTTCAATTCAATTACCTACAATTTGGTACGGAGTAACATATGTGAGTATTAAACATTTCATCTAATTCATTAAAACCTCTGTTTGAGTTTGGTAGAAAATTCCTTAAGGGATTAGATTCGCCATTTATTTTTGCTTCGGTATTGTAACGTGCTATAGGTAAATATTAAATAAACTAGTGTCGACAAAACTTTATACAGTGTGTCCCTGGATAAAGTGCACAAACGAATAGGGATGAAACTAGACACAATTTTATCGACAAAAAAAATAATAAAAAAAAATTACCACCTTTATTTATTTTTTTAAGATTTTTTATAAAAAGTCATAGTACGCAGAGGACCTCATCGGAACAAATCAAGATATTTTGGCTCCTGTGGGCTCTATTGATTTGAAACAAACGGAATTATAATCACAAAAGTTTATTTGTGTCAATGAAAATAGAAAAAAATGAGAAAAAATGACATAAACCCTAAAAATAATGACTTTTCCTATGAATTTTGTGTTTTTTTTTCTCGAATTTTTAGTATTTACTCGATTTACTCAAAATTATGCCCATCTTACCTCATGTTATTTTTACCAGTAATGGTTGTGTATCTCATTGCCTTTTATTTAAAAAAATAACCAAGTGTCTCGCACAATTACAAGATCCTTAATGAGCGGCCAAACAAAGACATTGCGTTTACACTTAATTAGGTAGCCGCTCAGGTTGAAACCCTTAATGGAGGATTAGGATTACATTTTGGGTATGGGATTATAAAATCAAACGAATTATGGAATTTCATAATTACTTATTTAATGTAATAACTGTTCAAAATGCCCACCCCGCTCTTGCAAACACAATCCTGCACGTACTGCTATTTGTTGAGTTGCTCGACGTATCATTTCCGGGTTATTTTTTATGTAATTTACACAATGGACAATTCTGCCACGCAATTCCTCTTCTGTGTTGATAGGGACGCTGTATACCCTCTGTTTCATTGTGCCCCAAAGGAAATAATCCAGTGGTGTCATGTCTGGTGAGCGTGCTGGCCACGCCACTGGCCCTTGTCGGCCAATCCAACGATTAGCATAAGAGGCGTTGAGAAATCCCCTTACGTCAAGTGCGTAATGGGCCGGGCATCCATCCATTTGTAAATACATTGTTCTTCTAGTCTCCAAGGGCACATCCTCCAATTCAAGGGGCAGATCTTCTCTCAAAAGTTCTAAAAATCTGGGACCGTTCAAAGTTCTGGGGAGAAAAATAGGGCCAATGAACATGTCACCAATTAGTCCAGCCCACAGATTTATCGAAAACTGCACTTGAAATTTTGACGACCTTTTGAGGTGAGGATTTTCTCCCTTGGGGTTCCATTCATGTAGATTCCTGCAGTTTGTGATCCCATGTCGTGTAAACTGACTCTCATCCATCCACAGAATTTTTTGGGTGAATTCAGGATCGTTCCTGATCTGCCGTTGAATCCAAGAAGACAGCACACATCTTGGTACCCTGTCTACGTCGTCGTGTAGATGTTGAACTCGTTGGTAGTGGTATGGGTGAAGACCTTCTTTTTTAAAAATCCGCCAAACCGATGATTTTGAAACTCCATGCTGCAAGGCCAACCGCCGAATACTGGTCGTCGGATCAGCAAATAAACTTCTTAGTATGGCTTCCTCAACAGCTCCATCAATCACTACTCCTGCTTGTTCTCGGCGATCTCGATCCAATCGAAGTCCATTCGACAATCGTCTGTGAAGTTCTTGAAAATTACGAGCAGACGGTACAGGTCTCCTGTTCGGGAATGCTGCCATGTATAATAAGCGAGCAGCTCTGGCATTACCTCTCGCCATTCCATAATAAAAGTGGATGTCGGCGAGATCTCTGTGCGTGAACTCACTTAAACGGGGCATTTTATGAAATCCTGATAGTAGAAGTAGTTGTAACTGAGAATAAGTAACGACGAATGATTCGAAGTAACTGATGAACTAAACCTTATCTTATCACTATTTATGCTAATCCTAACATGTATTCCCCGCCCCACCCCAAATAAAATTCAATAAAGAGTAAGGACAATAATCTACCTGGGCGACAACCTAATTAAGCGTAATCATTATGTCATTGTTTGGCCACTCATTAATAATCTTATAATTGTGCAAGAAACCCAAAATGTAATCCTAATCCTCCATTAAGGGTTTCAACCTGAGCGGCTACCTAATTAAGTGTAAACGCAATGTCTTTGTTTGGCCGCTCATTAAGGATCTTGTAATTGTGCGAGACACTTGGTTATTTTTTTAAATAAAAGGCAATGAGATACACAACCATTACTGGTAAAAATAACATGAGGTAAGATGGGCATAATTTTGAGTAAATCGAGTAAATACTAAAAATTCGAGAAAAAAAAACACAAAATTCATAGGAAAAGTCATTATTTTTAGGGTTTATGTCATTTTTTCTCATTTTTTTCTATTTTCATTGACACAAATAAACTTTTGTGATTATAATTCCGTTTGTTTCAAATCAATAGAGCCCACAGGAGCCAAAATATCTTGATTTGTTCCGATGAGGTCCTCTGCGTACTATGAGTTTTTTTAAAAAATCATAAAAAAATAAATAAAGGTGGTAATTTTTTTTTATTTTTTTTTTTATCAATAAAATTGTGTCTAGTTTCATCCCTATTCGTTTGTGCACTTTATCCAGGGACACACTGTATGTTACCTTTTCCATTCCAAAGCCTGGTCAGAGTGGTGAGCCAAGTCTTGAAAAACACTTCATTTTAGCTCATTGTTACCAGTCAGAGCTTTCTTCATATGTATGTGCCAGAAACTAAAGATCGTCAGCGATAAGTATCTGGCATACTAGTAGACGAGACCTTTTCCTTGGGTCCTCACCTCGGTGCGGTCTGTAAGAGAGTTATTATTATATTACTTATTCAAATTCAGTTACGGAAACCTTCTGATACGGAACCCTAAAAATAAATCATCAGTAGACATGTTTTGCTAGAGATAGTTATAGCACCAGGAACTGCGTACGCGCCGCGCGATAGCTCGGACGCACCACGAAAGCTTCGAAAATAGAAACACTGGATGTTCCATTTTATTTGAAATTCGTTCCGTTTGGAAACTCATTTCCGTTGTGCTCGTTCTAAACAATACTGTTTCGTCCATGTTATAGGATAGGAAGTGAATGAACAGATAGAATAACCAATGTCCAAAAAGTTTAAGAATAAAACAGTGTAGATCAAATAAAATGTAATAGATTTATATTTTTATAACCTTGCTTTTTATTCGTTTAATAGAATATAAAGTATTACAACTAATATCCCCCAACTTTTCATGGTTCATGCCTTGACGCGCCTATTTATAAGTTCCAGAGGATTGTTCATGAAATTCCGGCGCTAGTCGCGAGCGGAGCGCGCGCGCGGTCGCTTCCCGGGCAATCCTGCGCAGCTCTTCCGGATCCACCTCGAAAATATGATCAGTTGAATACAGTGTCGTGTCGTGTGATCAAATAAGTGCGTAACAAGTATTACAACCACCACACTACACCGATACATCCGCGCGTCTAGAACTATGTAAGAGATAGCTCTTAATATCACAAGAATCTCATGATCGCGTTTGTTTCTATTAGCAGCTGCTAAAGAGAAATAGCTGGGTTTATTTCAAATTTTGTGTAAACACGTTCTTAGATACGTCTGAACAGTTGTGGTATGTTAAATTTCGAAGGCTTTAAACCTTTATGTTGATGATGTATTGTACTTTTGGAGTGATCACGAAGATACAGTCGAGTTAAATAATTTAACACAAACCACGAAAGCATGGTAGCGTTTTTTACATTTTTATCAAAAACAGCTTTGAATTACCACTTTTTTTTTTTTTTTTTTTTTTTTTATGGCATCGAGTAGACAAACGAGCACACAGGCCACCTGATGGTAAGTGGAAACTGTGACCCATAGACATTCGCAATCATAAGACTGCAATGCAATCCTAAGACTGCAAATGCGTTGCCAACCCTGAGGCTAAGATGGAATGCCTCTATGCTAGTCATTTCACCGGCTGTCTTATCCCCAAACCGGAACACAACAATGCGAACACTGCTGTTTGGCGGTAGGTTAATGGATAAGATGGTGGTAGCGATCCGGACGGACCCTGCACAAGGTCCTACCACCCGCAAAACTACTTACTACTTGTGTAATTCTAAAATTCTTGAACCAATTTAAGATGATTACCACTACAATGGTTATAGTTTTAGGGGTGGGCAATGTTGCCCCCTAGGGTCAAAGTAACCCGAGGTTACGGTACCTATTTTATCTAAAATTCCATACTATCTGTCGTTTTGACACAATATGTACAAACACCAGGACTAAATCTTCAAACGTTCTACTTAGTAAAAAAAACATTTCAAGTTGTAGGTAGTAATCTGTTAGAAACTCAGGAAGGGTGGCTTTAAGTTAGAAAATGCGATGATGCCTTCCTTGGGTTATAACGCCCTCATTTTGCAAATACTAGGATTTTTTCATAATTTAGTTCAAAGATATAATGACAATATACCAACAGGTACTGAGATAAAGTACTTACAAGTAATTAGATAGCTTTAGATTAGTTCCCTTTTAATTTAAATTTCGCTCATGTTGGAGATCTTGTTTACCAAAAACGAAGTAGACATTAGCCATGAAGGGAGAATGTATTCTGCCAGACAACATTCAAAATTTCCTTGGTAATCCCACAGTGCAATCAAACAATGTGGGAATTTTAATACTGCTAGAAACAGTTCAAGTACATATTTTTCCTCAGTTTTTTGCAATAAAAAAACTATAACTACAAGTCAATTTTTGTTAGGGCATATGGTCCCGTTTGCAAAATGTCCCTTCGCAATTAGACGCCCCTTTCGTGAGACGTTCTCTTCGTAGTTCCCTTTCTCAAAATGTTCCTTTTGCAAAACGTGTATTTTGGATAATGTCAAGCTTCATCAAGTTATATCCTGTTTATCAGCTCCTAGGCTATCCTTTATAATGGGATCGAAGGTGACATGCGCATTATTCACAGTGCTTAATGCATAAGAACATTCGCCAACTATTTCTCATCACATGATCTCAGTGACTCACGGACTGAGCAAAGAGGAGCGAAGAGCAAAGCCGAGCAAGTTTAAATATTGGAAAATATCAGTCATGTAAGAAATCGGGATTATCTAAAGAAACCAAACTTAAAATGTGGTCGAACGACACTAAAATCTTTTAGTTTACGTGTGTATGAAACTTTGTAAGATAATGGAGGATAATTAAATAGAAAATCAAATGATTCTCACAACTAAATTATTTGTCATCTACATTATAAAATACACTCTAACCACTGAATAAGAAATAGTACATGTCTCACGAAAAATATTTTGGACCGCTCTAAATTAGTCCTTTTTTCATAGAATGTTTTATCAAAAATAAAAGCCTAAATAAATCTGTCGCTATAATAACGGATTAGACTAACATTGGACCCACCGACATTGCCAAGTCTAGCTAATTGTAAACAGAACTGCCAAGACACCTTGGACACATTAATAATTACCGTCATTTTAGCAAAATTATCTTCAATAGTACGAGTAATGTAAATGTGTAGCTACATTAAACTATAATTATTAACTAAGTTAATATGCAGAAAACATCCAAGTTTTACAAGCCTGCGAGCCTAGTATGGTTGCGTTTATCCCGTGAGTAAATGTGGATAAAGCATCCGTCACTCTCGTACTTATATACGTCTCAGAAAGTGACAGATGTTTTATCCACATTTTGTCACATGGTAAACGCAGCCATATTAGGCCCCTTCCTAGTCAAGTAAATACTATTTTCTCTAACGATGATCGTACCGGGACCGGGGCTTCGTAGCGTAACTAGAATAACGGTTCGTCAATATTATTAAGGTATTAAATTCGTATCGTATCATAACAGTATTTTATGGAGATTAATATAAGCTTTTGGAAAAAAGTGGTTTTGCATAGTTTTCGTATAATTTGTTCCAGGTATAAAACTCTTTTCTGATTAGGTACGGTCACGTGTGTTAATTTGGGACCCATATCAAGAAAAATATGCTTGAAGTCGTCAATGTCATAGAGATGTCAAGTCATTTGTAACTTTTAGGAAACTCAACCTTGTTGTTGTTGAATACCAGATTTACTTTAGACCTAAGGTGGGTACCAAATTTAATCTCGTGACTGTACGGTCATATGTATTGTGTAGAGAAGAATTTATTATTTATACGATAAATAAATCGAATTAAAATCATTCTAAAACCTAGGAATATTAAGAGCTTGGCTTTTTACTTCTAGGAATAAAATCCTATGGTAAATCCTGCTCGCGTCCGGCGAAGTCATGGCGGATGTGTGATGGCATCTTTCCTCGTTAAATCGTGTATGATTACGCCTAATCGACGTCAAACATAATTTTCATTGGGTTCGAGTGTTTATTATAAGACTCGTAGAGCAGATGACGGCCGCGTTAAAAATAATCCTTATTGAATGAATGGATGGGACCGACGGACGTAGCGTACTTTTTGGCGAAAGTCACTCTCGCAATATAAGTATAATTGAGGTAGCCAATGCTTGGGAGTTGACTTGAGTTTTTTCGACTTATACCTAAGTTTCGCAATTGATGTAGATTTAATTATGTTTAAAAAAATGCTATTTGACTCATGTTAAGATAACAATAATCATTTTACAAATTTTGAATAGGGCGCATATTTGCAAAATAGCCCTTCGCAAAATGACGTACCTACCCTCTGTTGGACATTAAATCTGCAATAAGCACCTTTCGCAAAACGTCCCCCCTCTCAGAAAATTACTTTTTTTAGGGATGTATCAAGAGTCAAACTGTTTCTCTGAAATGACTCCTCAAATGATTAGAATAAAAAAAATACAAACATTTCCTTATTCATTACGTTACAAATTCAACAAACATCCAAGTAATATCGTTTTGCCCAACCATTTTCACTAAACACTCATTGACAAATCCCAATTAGGTACGTTTTTCTTCCACCTTGACCTCACGTTGAGCCGGATCCTTAATTGCATTACATGGGCTTGCAGGTTCAGTAGTCGAGTAGTCGTGTCGATTGCATACACCTTACACGTACATATAAACACACTTCGCATAATTCTAACAAAAAAAGAATAAAGCAAACACATCCAACACAACTCTAAACATCATCCTTCCTGATGCAGTACATCATGCCGATCGGAAATGTGAACAAGGAACCGGCCGTGAAGAGAGAAACGTTCAGGCCTCCTTGGGTGAAGGATAAAGATGCTGCAGCACCTCCCCCTTGGACCCAGCGGAAGCTGAAGCCGGTGGAAAGCGCCACCAGTGCAAAAACTGAGGCAGAAGAGCAACCCGCACCAGCAGTGAAAGCATTGAAACGTGAGTATTTTTTACTACCTCCTATTTAGTCAAATAATTATAAAATAGTACAATCAGAAACTATGTTATAAATGGACAAGTTAAGTAGAGGGCCGAAACGAAGTAAAAGGCATGAGAGCCTAGTCGAGATGCATAACACTAGTCGTAACTTAGCGATTTTCGAAAATCGACATTATGTACGCAAGCTGATGAAAGATCGCATCGACCGCTTGTCAACTCCATATATTTAGAGTCGATCGAAAACAGAAACATTAGCAGCGTTTGTATCTTGTCTTGGAAGAGCGCTATGGACTTGCTGTTTTCGCCAAAGCTAACATTACTTTGCACAACTACTGCAAGGAAATAAAATTAATCTATTCACGTGAATAGATCAATTAGTAGCGCCACAAAACAGCACTTAGTAAAACCGGCTAAGAATATTAAACTAGGCAAAAATATTTTTGCTGGCTTGTTTGAACTTGAAAGAATATTATTGGCCTGTTCATATAAGTGATATTTCGTGACCCCAACCCAGAACATCGTCGCCATATTTCCGAGCAGTGTTGTCAAACAAATGTTTCTAAATAGTAAATGAGAGAAAGTAGTACACGTGCCGTGAACTAAGTGCCGTGTGTATTTAAATGCAGTCACATTCTAAATCAAGACTTAGATCACAATGATCCAATTAGAGCAGTTACTCGTCATCCTGGTGCCATGCCGTTTTGTTTACGTTCACCGTTAACGTCACAGTGACGTAGATGGAGAGCGCCTGCTGAGGCCCGCTCGTCAACGTAGCAAGCGGGGAACTTATTGCAATGAACGTTGTGTAGGAGAAGGAGTTAAACTAGGCGGGAAAATATATGCGATAGGTTGTAGATATATTAGAAGATCAATCAGATTTAAAATAGCTTATTTCAGAAGATAGTTTTCCAGATTACACATAACAGAAAGACACAAATAGGTACCGTAAAACTACACAACTATGGTCCTGGCCTACAATAATAGTTCAATTTTACTTATCACATTATTCTAAAAATATGATAGCTTTAGCTCTAGCTTGAGTTTAGAGCAATCGATTTTAATAATAGCCGTAAGGTGTCATACTTTAGATTAATGTAATGAGGAAAATTGGACTATTGTTACAGGCTAGGACCATAGTTGTGTAGTTTTACGGTACACATATATAACATGACACATTTTATTTTTACAAAAGGCTATATTTGGCAGGAGGCCTGTCTGTGTTGTTCCAAATTTAATGCTCCTGGAGAGAGCCCTGAAACCTGTCTGTAAAGTAGTACTTTAGCTGATGTTTAGAAGACCTAAAAAGAGTAATGTAGAAATCTAGCCAAGATTTTGCCCGCGACTTCGTCTGCGCGACGTAATTTCACACTCTTCCCTCGGTAACTGTATTATTTTTCGGGATAAAAAGTACCTAACGTTCGTCTCCAATAAACTATCACTGTAAAAAAATCATGTCGACCAGTTGAATCTTTGAGCCGTGAAGACGGAACATACAAACACACACACTGTATAAGTAAGAATTGAATGTAAAAAACCCCGCTTTCTTGAGAATAATAGCTACCATACTTTAATGTGCATTGCGAACATAAAAATCTCGTCAGCTGTTCCAATTTTTCCCGTCGATCTGCGAGTGGCTATGGCTATATTTCACGGTATGTTTGTGATTGTGTATAGGTGTGTTGATGTATACAGGGGTGTGACGTCAGCACCTGCCTGAAACTTTGGCAGGAGACACGAGTTCCGAATAATTGAGTCTCCGAAACTGTTCATAAGTTGCTAGTCTGGAGTTTGGAACCGAGTGGACTTCTTGTGTATACGTCGACGACATCAGCTGTTTGGCTGAGAGCTTTGTGATACGTGTATTTTAAGTGACCTTATGAACAGTGTTAGTGATATCGGGTTTAAGTATATTAAACTATTCACGGCTCTGAAGTATAGGTATGTTAACCTGTTATAGCGTTTTTTTATGTAAAGACAGCGTATGACGTGTCAAATTTTCGTTTTATGTTCGTTTATTAAAATATTCCAAATGTAACAAAAACCTGTTCAAGATCTGTCGATTGAATCGATTAAAATCGATATTTTACGTACTCGTCCTCAGTTGTTTTAAATTTACTGATTCAAACTACGAATATACTGCCCAAAATACTTATAGTCTGTAACAGAATAACGAGTAAGTAATCATAAGACAACTACAAATTAATATAATAACAAAATAATTTTTTTGGTCAGATAATAAAGTAAGTAATCATGTTATAGCGGTCTATTTCAATAGGTAATAAAAACAATACAACTATCCTTTGCAAAGTAACTACGATACTTTAATAACACAGTTCATTGTCCGTTGAAGTGCACAATATGCACTCTCAGCTCGCGTCCCCGCATTTTGTCGCGATATTCAGTTCCAATAACGTTGAAGATGTTAAATGAAGATATTTTCAGCGGCCGACGCCGACGGTTCGGAGTATTTTTAGGCGGGACAGACTTTTTACAAAACAAACGAATATGTTGTGGTCGCGGCTCATGATTTGGCTTAAACTATAAAAGCTACTTTATAAAGAAATATCAGAATTTTATTAGATTTATTTATGATCTCGAGACACACATATTAATATATAGGTAAGAATATGAATATGACTCGATGTATGAATGTGGAAGAAGCGATAGAAATTTGTCAAGATCGTAGCAACTGGAAAGAAGTGGTCTCTGCCTACCCCTCTGGGAAACAGGCGTGATTTAATGTATATGTGTAGGTAAAGTATAAATATTTTTGTTGTCTCCTGCTTGGCACTGAAACTGAAAGCAAAGCAAGCAAACTAGTGCACTAGCTTTAGTAGTTTCACTACGTTTGCGAGTGAGACTTCCGGCTGTTATGCACAGGGGCTTAATATGAAAAAAACTGCGGTATTACACAATTACTTTGGTTTAAAAATCCTTATGTCGGACTATTTTTATAATTATTTGGGACTATGTCACGGCCATCCAGTTCTTAGCAATGTATTAAGTTTCGAGATTAACGCCTCGGGAATTTAGCTTAAAATCGATTGCAAAATTTGTGCCAAACAGACAAACAGATAAAAAGAGTTACCTATATAATAAAACCGTGCTAATCTGCTTATAATAATTAAATTGGATTTTTGTAATGATTCTGCCTAATCTACCGAATTACTAAGAGAAACAGAACTCTATGTCTATGTCAAATACAAAGTCGCTACTCGGACGCTAATGACAGCTGAAAAGCAAAGCTAATTTCAACCTTACAGGTACACACTAAGATCAACTTGTTTCTTATGACGGATTTATCCGTCTTCAGCGTTGAATCCGTGATGCGGAAAAGGTTAAAAAAAATATATATGTCTCTACCGACGGATACTTATTAGACTTCCCGTTTTCATTTAAGCTCTATTTACTATTCTTACCTGTTTTTTTTCAAGTTAACTACTAACAATGTACAACATGAGGATACCGTTAACTAGAGCAAGTACACTTCCTGTCTAATCTCAATACCTAATTGTCATTATTTGGCACTACCAACGTTAAAAATGTCAAACGCTTCTTTCAACATAGTACCTACCGATACTATTCTATAAATAAAATAAATACGTATCAACAGGAATATATTATACAAAGTTAACTAGTCCCAAACTAAGCTTTAGGACACCCTGCACGCTTTTGTATCTTGTAGCTTAAACGCCTTTGACAGATAAGTGCAGCACTTCAAACATTATATTAGAGAGACAATGCACTGAAGTGTGCAGCTACTTTTAAGGCTAACCGTATCGACTATAAAAATACAGAAATAATAGAAAAAAACAAAGCAAAAAATACAAAGATTCAGGAACAAAACGATCTCGGGACCGCTAGCTTTGCAGGCCGTGTCACTGTTACTTGTCTATAGAGTTTGTAAGATGATAAGGCGATAGATACATCATATATACATTTTCTTGCACTCATACATTTAGTTTAATTTGGTCTGATAAGATAGACGCCAGATCTACTCGAGTACCTAAAGATTAACAAAATGTAAACTTTAATGATGATGTTCTCATGGCTACAAAAATGTATCTTGACGGTCATCAAATAGGAAATTTTGACAAGTAACCGCGCTAAAATAGCGAAGGTCGGCCATCTTGGCAGCCGCCATGTTTATTTACGTACGCGAATGCCATCAAAATGCACCGCGCCGGGGTCGTAACACGTGCTTCCATCAATTTTACTATTTCTACTTTAAAATGTAGAAATATCAACAAAAAAAACAATTTCAGGTGATGTAGGTATGTTTTGTTTTCTAGCCGCGTTGAAAAAGCAGCCAACGATCAAAGAAAAAGCTGACAAGCCAGAAAAGCCTGCAAATGGTGTATCTGAAACAGTAGAGGAGAAACTAGTAAAGCCATCCGCAGCAAAATCCGCTGACAAAGCAGCGAGACCCGCCGATGAAAAACCTAGGTTCACAAAATCATCTTTAACTAAGACTGCGAAACCCAAAGCAAATGACGAGAATAATGTAAATGAAAAACCTATAGAAAAACCTACTTTAAGGAGTGTCAGAACAATCGACGGCAATAAAAGTAAAGAAAAATCCGTGACGATTGTAGATAAGAAACCAGAAGAGAAAAACAGTATTTCCAAAACAAGTAAAACTGAAGCAAATAATAAGATCTCAAATGATAAAAGTGCTACAAACTCGACCACCAAAGCAGCAGAAACCAAACCAATTGCTAAGAAACCCGAAGCACCGAGAGTAGAAGAAACCTCGGAGGACAAATCAAAGATGGCAACCAAACCACCGATAGAGAAGCCTCCTACCAAGGTAACTCAAACGACTTTATTATTTAAAGCTAAATTTGTAAATTTTATGAATGAAAAAAGTGAAAAACACGTTTTAAAAATAACAAGCTTGCGCCCACGAGGTTTGGACGGACGTGTTACATTTGCTGTCTTTTTTTTTTAAACTCTATCATTGCGCGTCATTATATGAATCTTATAGCTATAATTACATCGCGCGCAATAACCAAACTTATAAATAGTCAGGAATAGAAACGTTTCTCTGTTATTCAAGAATATTAAACACCTTCTTTTGTTGTGTATATGCTTTTTCCAATTTGCCCTATTATGAGTTACTCGTGTGGTTGCCGGGTTAGAATAGTGCCACTCCATATCTTCCCGTGGATGTCGTAAGAGACGGCTAAGGGAATAAAGGCGTATAGTACTGCTAGGCGATGGGCTTGCAACCTGTCACTAATACACTGGTAAACATCTTAGCCTAAAAGTGCAAAATGTGGTTACAGAATTATTAACAAGTTTTTAGCGTTGTTGGTCATTCTGTAGCTCTGCCTACCCCACTCTGGGAATAAAGGCGTGAGTTTATGTATGTATGTATGAGTTACTCTAGTCCATCAAGGGCCACATGAAACGGCTCTTTGTGAAATAAAATGCTGGGTTTAAAACTCAAATCAATATTTATAAGTTCCAGTTGTTTTTATTATCATGTTGCTAATTTAACTCCAAAGAGCGTCCTAATGTTTTCAAACTCTTCTTGCAACGCCGTACAATACAACCGTAGGACGTCGTTGCACTGAAAGTGTATCTGACAGGAAGTAATCATGCCCGCCCATTAACACTGACATCTCAAGATAGGATGTCGGTCCGTTGCCGGCATTTGAGGGAAATGATAGCTCTTTTCTTGCCTCAAGCAGCCCCAAGTCATATTTGTCATATTACTCATAATCATGACTGTTCGGAATCAACGCAGAGGGGAGATAGTTCCACAGTTTCTTTTATAATACCTATTACGAGGCGTTATTCATTCCTATATCACTACATAGTATAAAACAAAGTCGCTTCCCGCTGTCTGTCCCTATGTATGCTTAGATCTTTAAAACTACGCAACCGATTTTGATGCGGTTTTTTTTAATAGATAGAGTGATTCAAGAGGAAGGTTTTAATGTATAATAAACTCTGTTTTATGTTACGGGTGTTACAGAAAACTCACATAAACCGAAGCGAAGCGAGGGCGGGTCGCTAGTTTATAATAAAATGATTGTTAACTCTGCATTTTTATCATATTCATATTAATAAAATGTTTAATTTCTACTTCAGCTACCTCCACGAAAGCCGTCTCTAGTAAAGCAGCCTTCAAAAGATGAGCCGGTCAAGAAATGGAGGGACCCTCTCCACGAGCGCGTCAAGGAGAACATCGATAAGACCTTGAACGAAGTGCCCAAGGGACACACCCTCACGAAGAATGAGAGTTTGAGGAGTAAGTTACGATAGGATAATAGGATGAATACTATTACTATATTACTAGACTAGATTATGATCATGCGACATTGATCAGCTTATATTAGATAAAGCTACTTTACAGTATATAAAGCTACTTGATTAACAGAAGTGGTACTGTTATTTAATTAGGTACAGTACTTGGCAGATAAGAAGTCAATCCTGACTAACGTTGACCGCAGGAAAACAATGCAAATGCCACAAATAATTTGAAAGAAAGAAAGAAAGAAAGAAAATCATTTATTCGTGACATGTATAACAAAGAACAGATTAACAAATACAAGAAGAAAGTAGCCAGGAAATGGTCCCAACTCAGCGTGATGCTGGCATTAAAGTCAGCGCTGGTCTTCCGTTGGAACCATCAGGTGAAACCACGGAAGGTTACACACACATAATTAAATGAACACAAAACGAGAAGAAAAATAAAAAATAAAAAACAAAGCTCTGAGTTTCGCAAAAAAATTTAGCATTATTTTACTGCAGTCGACATTATCAATATTTACAAACTTCCTGGTTGTGAAATGTGTCAGCTTACTACGTATCTGCCTATACTATAAGTAACTTATCATCCTAGATTTTTAGATGTGCAAGAATTTGCAAAACAGATTAACGCTGTAACTTGTAATTTCGCTAACGCATAGTTGAATAAAAGAATAACTGCTGTAAATAATCTACGGAACGTTAAGTACTAAAGATTTAAAATTCAAACATGCAATGCGACGTTTATGCGCATGTTGCGTTGCGTTCTCTTAACAAAGGAATACAAAACGAGTCCTGATTCAGAGCCCTTTGCATGTGGTCCGGAGCGACACAACATTGACACACTAGCACTTTCGCTAAATTATAATTAGAGTGTGTGTCAGATAGTGCACTCGATCGGCGCAGGCGCAGCCCAAGATCAATCCTCATCGATTTTGGCACACTTCCTATTGTGACATTAACGAGATTTAGATGCGGCAGCGTTGTAAAAAACATTTAATAAGTTTAAATTTACCTTTGCTCATATTATATTTAATAGATAGCAGAATAAATGAATCTATCTATCTATCCTTCCTTCTTCTATTCAGACTGACTGTTAAAAATGCAGGCTAGGCGGATTTACAATTTGTTTGTTGAAGCTGAATTTCCGATCTAAAATGCCAAAGTCTTTATTACAAAAAAAATTGAGTACGAATTCCTAACCAAAAATATTGCAAAATTGCGTACAAGATATGCAATAAGTTGATGATTAGAGATTAGGCTTTCATTCTATTACAGAATGTTTATAATTACTGAATAATATATCGTAGTATCGTGGTAGGTATGTTTACAAGCTTTTAATGAATTTACTAATTTCTTGTGTAACTCCAGCAAAGGTGAAAATCGCCTAGGGTTTAGCTAACCTACCAATATTTGATTGAGTTTAATCTTTGCTGCATTGCAAGCTGGATAGTCTGCGAACTTCCCCACACTTTTCAGTGAATATTAAGTACTTTTTAAATCTTTTGACAAATTACTTTAAATACAAAGTAAATCAAGCAAAAAAGGTTATTCGATGTACGATCTTATACTCACCTTATGTACATTCGTTTACCTTATCTATGCATACATGATACATACTTAGGTACTTAGTACTAATATACATTAGTTCTAAATAAAGCAATATGACTATAAGCTTATACATGAATTAATCGACGCACGCATCTTTACCTTTTGATCTTTTGTGCGCTAGACTAGTTAGTGGTCTAAATCCAACCCAAAATAGTCACAGAGAGTTCCGCGTACGTCGCGTGCGCCGATCAGGTGCGAAAAACGGCTTCAGTGGCAAATTGTTCTGAGAAGGTGAACTTCTCAAGTGAAAATATTATTATTTTCATAGTAAATTTGTTATTTAGTGTTAGAACATATTAAAATAACCGGTTAACCATTGTAAAAACATTGTTTATCTGACTAAGTGACAAATCAAAGTGATTACAGTGAAAATGTCGGATTCAAAGGAACCAGAAGTTAGCCTTTTCAAAGGTTCGTACAAAAGCAATAGGAAACGGTGAAAATTATACAAAAAAATGTTTTAGTGCTAGGATTAGGATTGCAAAAATCTAGTGATTGAAAAACTTAAAAAAGAAGACTTTGATTTTATTTTATTATTGCCTACTGGGTATGTACCTATGTAATCGAAACGTTTTCGTGGTTATTCTTTCATGTAAGGCCCGATCCGTGTTGAAACGCGGACTGAAAAAGCAAATATGACTAATCTCAGATTTATTACCTTAACTCTTGGTTAGTTCTATCGGACCTAAAACCGACGGACCTTCGAATTTAGATTGCTAATCGAAATTGTAATTCATGATATTTTTTTAATAGGCTTATTGAAGCCGGCGCCACCACCAATGCCTCCACCGCTACCGCCCAAGATGCCTCCCCCACCTGAGTTTAAAAAGGCGCCCCTGGATCCAGAAAAGCTAAAGAAGCTAGACAATCTCCGCAGCAGGCCCAGAAAGCGACCAGACTGGAGCGACATGATGAAAGAAGTAGAAGATGGAAAGAAGCTAAAGCACGTCGTTTGTAATGACAGGTAATAAATCAAAACCGTTATGATATTTTAAAGTGCCTTTAGTTATTGGTACATTGAAATCTCGGAATCTTTGATGTGACTGTGACCACAAAGTAATTAAATTATTTTTGTGTTGTAGATCAAGTCCAATAATAACCAAGAGCTCAGTAGTGAAGAATAAGGATCAATTCATTTTCGAATCAGAAAAACCAAACTCGCACAATGCCTTATTAAAAGAAATCAACTCAGGCGTGAAACTAAAGAAAACCAAGACGAATGACAGAAGTAAACCAAATTTGGAAGGTTTGAGGAAGTTTAGAAGACAAATGACGATTGAGGAGCAGGTTCAGAAGTCAATGTCACAAGCTAACTTAGCAGCATCTCCGTCAGGAGTGAAATTAGCGGTAGCCGAGGTATGTAAGTTTACGTGAAATTATGATCTAATCGATCATAACATACATCATCAAGAAGTAGGTTCAGTTCAATTTGGACTATTTTCCTGAAATTACTTACTGTCGCATGAAAAATCGTAATCGTATATCGTTGTGTTTCGTAGTCCGTTCGTATATTTATTTTAAAATTTCAGATCCCTGGAACAGAAGAAGAGGAGATCGATGAGATGGACGACATTGACAAGGTCCGAGATGATCTTCAATCTACAAAGCAGCTATTGGCGATCGAACTAAGGTAAAATAGAATACTTGTCCAACAGATTGATATGCTATTGCATAGATAGAGTTTGTAGTAGACCGTAAAATATAACAACGACTTTTTGATTTTCTAGGAGCAAAGAAGCACAGGAAAGAGAAAATAAGCGACTGCTTACTAGGATACAGAACTTAGAAGCAGAATTGGCAAGAGAACGTGCTATTGTAAGGCAGGAGCAACATAAAACAGTCATATCCGTTACAGACGCTTATGATGAGAGATTAGTGAACAGCCTTAAATCTGAGGTAGATAGAGCAAAAGACACTGCCGACAATTTGGAAAAGCAGTACTTGCAAGCTGCTGAAGATAGAGATACGCATCTTACGGAATTGGAAGAGGTAAAACGCAGAAACGCTGAATTGGAGAAAAAACTGGAGCAAGCGTTAGCGGTAAGTTCACTGCTGTTTTGTGTGCACTCTCTCTGCAACGTGCAGTACCATGCTAAGTACTTGCTTTTTCGGACTGCTACAGCTTTACTAACGCTTTTACAGATTGAACAGCAATATCATTCAGAAGAACCCCTGTCATTCTACCAAAAGAGGCAGCTTGATTTTGAGAAAGAGTGTATGTTATTGAATATAGACATCAATTCAGCTTCGGCTCAGGAATTGAGGAAAAGTGCTAAGTCTAATAACATTAACGCTGCTAATAACGCTGCTTCTACTAATTATTATAACGAGGTATGAGTTGCTTTGATAAATAAAATACAAGGACAAAATAAAATGCTTATTGCTTGGTTGTGTTTATGTAATTAATGTTGTAGGTACAAATATAGTGAAAAAATATACAACATCGTTTATGCACGGAAAACTTCTCAATTATCTTGCTTTCTCAGTCAGCTTTGTTAACCATCAATAAGCTAATGAAGAAACCGAGATGAAAAAGAACTTATCCGACAAACTACGATATTGTATTTATCTGTATAAATTAATTGAGAAAAATATTTTCAGGGTATAATGCCAACAAATATGGGGTCGAGAAGATCTAGCCACGCTATCAAACAGCTCTCGGTTACCAAAGACGACAGCTTCGAAGAGGAAGAGGAGTCTGAACCCGAGGAGGTATGCGCTTCAAACAACAGTTAAATCAAATAATGCTTAGTGCAGGGTTTCATCGCCGTTACTACAAACTCAAAAACGAGCTTATTTAATTTAATAAGTTAAGTAGTTAAGTAGTTAATTTCTGTGGGTTTGGTGTTTTAGTTCAGGGTTCTTGACTTACAAGCGACAATAAATCCTTTCCAGATAGTAATTCTAGTGAAAATACATTTTTCGAGTTCAATATTTCCATATCTCATTAATAAAAAAATATAATAATATACACATAATGATCTTTTAAGAGCTATCCCACTAAGAAATAAATCACCCTTGCTTTACATGTACTGGAGGTACCTGGTACTCCGTCATTCTGTATGTCACACTCACTTTTTCTGAGAATCAAAGCTTTGGGACTTTGTTTCTCAGAAAAAGTGAGTGTGACATACAGAACGACGGACGGTCAGACAGAAAGACTATACCTAAGGCCCCGTTCCCACTATGCCGGACCGGCGAATTTGCCGGAAACCGCCACCCGGGACTGGGTGTTCACATTACACCGGATCCGGCGGGAAAGCCGGAGACTTGGGTACTTAACCTCAGTCAAATTCAGACCACTGTGCACGATGGACGATGAAATTGTGGTGTTGTGGTGGTATATTAAAAAGCAAAACAGAAAAAAAAGAAGACACTGGGTACATCCTATTTTACGGGAAAGATTTACACTTGGAACTTATGAAATATTAATGGGCCACACCATTTAGAATGCGATCGAAAACTACACGCGGGGAGCGGGTGGTCCGCAATGACAAATGCTCCGGCAAAAATACCGAGCTCGGCATTTTTGCCAATGTCAGGCCGGTGACACTCCGCGCTATCGCCCACAAAATGTGCTGCCCCTTGCAAGGGGCGAATCAGTTGAGTGTCACGCGAGCGCTCGTCTCGACGCGCGCCGCCGTGCGCTGCCAAAGTTTTTGTTTAAATACGCACTTATACGAATATGACTAATCGAAAAGGGAAAAAGTACTGCATCGCATACGGGTGCTTAAATAATAACTCCAATGTCGAATTATCTTTTTTTAACCTGCCTCAGGATGCCGAAAGGTTAGATTGTTATTAATATTATTAATAACTTCGATCTAAATAGATAGGTAGTTACGAGTAGCTGGACTTAATTACTGACACAATCAGTACCTACAGTTTTGAATCCTCGACGCAATAAGCGCGGTATAATATTATTTATTTTATTAACGACCCGTCCGCAGTTTCTCAGTTTTCAACTTATTCGGACCAAAAACCGGTTATCTACTTGCCTTAAACAGGGTTCAGTGTAAGTCAGTAGATCTCCCATTAATAGTAACTGCCTGCTAAAGCAAGGTCAGCATGTGCTGGTTATTAGGTAAACACAACACACAAACAAATGGCAGCTTTTCTAAGTAACGGAGTAGGTAACGATAGTGCTTGAGTTTATAACAAACAAAAAGTTTTAAGGTCTATATTGATTTGTTTATTTTATTTATTTATTTATTTAATCAATTAGACACACCAATAGTTGTATCTACAAACAAATTCAAATACAAAAGGTATGTATAAAGAAAATAGTTAAATAGTTAGTACCAATTACAGTTGTGCAACAGTAGTTATTAGCACAGTCGGGATTCAATAAAACTAAAAATTAGGCATTTATCACATTACAGCAAAATGCCAAAAAATAAATAATTAAAATAACATATATTTTGAAGGTTAATATTAGTAAACTACGTCTTATTACTTAGATGGAAAGGGAGATCGGAGCAAACAACAAACAAGTCGCGGACAACTTTTGCTAGCCCTCCAGGCATGAACTATTTTTTCTCGTCATTTAAGTAAGAACTACATAAAAAAACTACAAATTATCATAAATTCAATTTGTTTTCTTACAACAGCCACGGAAAGTAATAGTACAAGTAAGTGCCAGCCCTGGGAGGTGGGCGGAGTCAGTAAAGCTCATGACGGGCGAAATAATACAGACTCTCGCGGCGCAGATTTAAGGTGCATTTTGCCTCGTTAGGGGCGCCCCCACTATCGATCGCAAAAATGTAACCAAGGTCACTTCCGTGCGTGCACTTGTATTATTATCGTTCCCGCGTTCTGAATAGTGTTAAATTCGCATGTTTGCTGTCACAGAGAGTCGCTTCTGTACTTGTACTATTACTTATTCTGTGCCAATGTGAACAGCTTCATATAAATTGTACAGCCACTCCGGCATAATGGGAACGGGGCCTAAGGGTTCCTAGTTTGACAACGGAGCACTAAAAACAAACGATTTCACATGTGACGAATTATTTTCTCTTTTAGGAAGAAAGTGAAGAAAAGAAACAAAAGCGGATGGAGAAAGAAGTCCGCAACATGAAAAATAAGATGCGGCATTTGAAAGAGAAGCAAGATATAATGAAGAGGGAACGTGTTGCGTTCAAAATGTCTCTTAAAAATCAACAAGCGGCGCTGAAGTAAGTACCTACCGTGCCAGGGGCCCTAACATGGCTGCGTTTATCGCGTGACAAAGTTTGGATAAGGCATCCGTCACCTTTTGACACGCAAATAAGTATGACAGTGACGGATGCTTTACCCACATTTGACACGCGATATAGACGCAGCCATACTATGCCCTCAGGACACAGACCACTTACCCTATAGACTCCGCATACAAAGGCGCCCCCGTAAGCCATGCTTATGCTCACAGAACACTAATTGGTTGCCATGGTTCTATTGGCGCGCACCACGACGCGCACACTTGATTATTCGTTGACTTTGAACTAGCCAATCACGGTGCACTTTCCGCCCCCCGCGCCCCGCCATTTTGGCTTAATGAGATACTAGACAAACTGTTCCGAAGCGGAGTCTATAGGGTAAGTGGTCTGTGCCTCAGGAGTAAATATTTAAACATAAATCGGTTAAAGTTTTTTTTTACATTTGTTAAGTAAGTAGGTATAGTCGATTAAGAAACTCCTTTACTACTTTTCGACTCTATTTTAGGACATTAAGCTCTAATAGTGGTGAAGGAACTCCTTGGTCGTCTGTAGTTATACCAGTAAAGTAAATGATTACAGCAGTTTGTGATTTCGTTTTAAGGGATCATCAACTTAATTAATGCAAATTGTTGTTGCATAATCGTCTAAAACAATTCATTAAACGAGTCATTTTCATACTTTAGGAATGAAAAGAAAAAATACAGTGAATTAAAACGCGAAGTTGACAAGATGGCAGCTATGATGAAGGAGGTTGGGTCTGATGAAGAGGAAGAGGAAGAGTCCGAGGAAGAAGAGGAAGAGAAGACCGAGAGCGAGGAGGAGACGGAGACGGAGACAGAACAAGATACGGAGAGCGAGACGGAGAGCGAGAGTGAACCTGAGGTACCTACCAATATTTTTTTTAAGTTTCTTTTTTGTTTCTCTTGCTAGTTAAATTGAAACAATTTGAAATATACAAACCTGAGAGCAATTCAATATTATGGTATCTAGGAGCTGATCCGGAATGGAGTCAGAAGGTGGTAAAAGGATGTCTGCTATAGCCAACGTTGACCACCCGAATTGGGAAGAGCAGTTGACTGTACAAAAAAAAGTTCAGTCGGCAACAAAAGCTGGTCACAAACATATTTTCTTGAACTTATTTTTATTAAATACTCGACCGAAAATTATTTAGCGAAAACACCATCCTTAGGAAAAATAGGAAAATATATTGTTTTGAATTTAGAATCTTGTTAAAGTTTTGTTTTTTGTTATATCTATGTAGGGTTGTCGGTTAGCCGGAAAATCCGGGAAAGTTCCGAAATTTTGCGTTTTGTCCATTAATTGTACTTTAATGTCCCGAAATTATCGATTTCTAACTTTTTACAAAAGTAGTATAATGTAAAAAGTACGTTCACAAATTGCACTTTACCTACTACTCCGAAATTCTGGATCACTAACTTTTTACAAAAGTTACTCAAAGGAAGTTTAATGTGAATATAGTACGTTCACAAAAAAATATTTTTTACTATAATATGCATTCTTTTTACCCCTTTAAAATTATAATACTGATGTAAAATATTTCGTGGTTGTTTCTTTCGTCTATCGGTAGAAGTTTGAACAGAAATATCCAGGAATTTATAATTAACCCTTAACGTCATCGTCAAGGTGTATAGGGATAATTATTAGATTTTGAAATTCAATATGTATTTCAGGATGCTCCACTCCCCAAGAAGAAGGACAACCTGACGACGCGAGTGAAGCGCCACGAGACCCGGGTCAACGCGCTGAAGAAAGGCAACGCGCTCCTGATGGCCAACGTGGACCGGCTGAAGGACGACGTCCTGAAGCAGAGGGAGGAATCCGTCTCCCTTCAGCAAGAACTTGACTCTCTCATCAATGACCTCGAATAAGTTGATATAAGATAATCCTGATGCTCATTAGCTAGATGAACTTTCTGAGGATTTAGTTACGGCGACAATGGAAATTCATTATATTTCCGTTAAGCTTAAGCTAATTCGTATATACTTAAGTATTAAAATATATATTATAAATAATAAATAATATGGGAATACTGCTTATTAACGCGATTAAAGTTTCAATAATAACTGGTATGTGCACTGAAATAACTGAGGCTTTCTTTATATCCTTTTTTGCAGCCTTATTGCATTCACTGCTGTCAACGCACATAAGCGTTATACTGAATTCCGCCCAGTGCCTTGAACGCGTATGTGCGTCTGTACAATAGGTACCCGAGCGTCGTAAAAAATACGAAGTCCTGGAGAAAGTACAACGGCAGCGCATGCGTTGGTAGGTACAGTCAAGGGCAAAACATGTATACACTTTAGTACCTTGTCTATTTTCGTCATATTTGAACTGCCATATATGAATTGTCACAGGGGTTAAAGTGACAAGGTACTATAGTATATAGGTACATATATTTGCCCTTGACTGTACAATGTTGAAGTTAAAATAATTTACAATTATTTGTTTTTACGTAAGTACCTACCTACTTTAAAAACATAAAAGGTTTTTCAAAAATGTAGAAGTTAAGGAATAAAATTGATCGTAAGAATTACTTGAAGATAATATTTACTCAAGGCATAACACAAAAACATACCTAATCCGTAATATATTGGTATCTAAGTGCAAGTAAGTACTCGTACTGTCAGTAACCGCATATTTTGTTTACCTACATTTCAATTGTGGGAAAACCTTTGGGACTGAGCCCAACATATTCTGATATTTGTAAATTAAATGTGAATACTAACTTTTAAATCCGATACGTAAAGTCAACATTTTAGGAAACCGTTACTCGAATTAGAGATTAAAATGTTTAGTTTTACAAGACTTATTTCTCATGTATGCTAATTTGTTACTTATACATTATGTGATTTGTATATATTCATGTCATATACACTAAGTAAGTTAAAATCTAATTTTATTGCATAAAATAATTTGTATTGCCAAAGGAAATCAATAAACTTTTACACTTACACACCTTTGAGCTTAATTATTTTGTGCCTTCTCCGGAACCTTACCACCCCAACAGCCATCTGCAGCTGTGATCTGCACAGCAACAGCCAGCCACTTATTCTACAAGTAATGTGCAGATCGCTATAAAATAAAAACTCAAACATAAAAATAAATGTAAACAAACTATATCAATAATCATTTTGCGAGTCAATCATTTTTTTTTTAATTAATGAGCGTTGGCTACCAGGGCTATCAACTTAAACAGACGTTAAGAAACAGTATATTACATTAGTTACTCTTTGTTAAGAAACTATTAAAACACTACCTAATTATTGACCAGTGTTGCCAGATTTTTTTGCACCTTCCCCCTAGATGTATTTAAAAATAACCTAGTTTCTAGATTACGATTGATAAAAAACCTCCTGATGATTTTTGTATATCATTTTTATCTAAAATATACACAAGCTACAATATAATATTTACAGATACTAAAATACTAAATTGATATCAAGTTACTATTAGAACTTATTAGGTACTTATTGGTACATTGAACTTAACTACAAAATCGTAAGTTTCCTTAATGTTTGTCCAAAATGTCAGTGTAGTAGTAGTGTTATTGACCGATTTAAAAAAAAAAACACGGTCGGTAAGAATTGTAAGAATCCTTCAGAAAATCCCCTAGACAGATTTAGTGACATCGAAACCTCGAAAAACCTCAACGAACTGGAAAAACCTCTAAGTTTTAGGGAAAACCTCTAAATTTTGCAACACTGTTATTGACGCAAGTCAATCAAGAGAGAACACAGATACAAAATATTTGTTATATTGCATATTGGTCTGATCAAATTTTTCGCACTATGCGTATTGATTAGGTACCTAGTGTGTATGATTATACTCGAAACTGGAATTCAAGACCAAAAAAACTACGACAATGTTGCCACTGCAATAAAATGTTCGTACAATAGTACCTATATCCCTTTTTTCTAAAAATACACGCTGAGATAATTTATTTGTGGTAATTTTAATACCATAATTTAAAGAAGTGATTTTATTTACTTAATTTTACATAAATACAAGAGGCCTTAATAAAAACTTAATCATCCGCAATTTTTGGTTGCAAAGCTGGTATTGTGCTTGTATCACTTCAGGTGTTAATAATAATAACATTTGGTACGAGAATTTTAACTACATTATAAGTAATTACCATACCATACTGTCTTAATAATATGGCACGCTGTCGGCAACACGTCCAGCTATGTACAGTCGAGTTCATGATTATCTGAGCAAAGAACGGATCAAAAATATCTGATCTACTTCTTATGCTTCTGACAATTGGGTCTTAATCAGATGTTTTTGGTCCAATCTTTGCTCAGATAATGATGAACTCGACTGTAGCTATACGAGGCATAACTACTAACTTTCAACCTGAAATGACTATTCTAGTTTAGAATTACTCTGTAGTTGAACAACGCAATCTTATCGTGTTTAAGTTCTTTACAATAAAATTTTGTCAATGTTGAGTTGAAAATCAAGTTTGTAAGTACCTTTTTTGAGAAAATCCTAATTAATTAATTGTAACAGCCAATATGTACAAAGAAGCATATAACAAAAAGGTTGGCGAAACCTAAAAACTTTATTTGACATTTGACAATGACATAAGTGACTTTGACAGATTTGACAGTGACGTATCTGTCGTAGTTTTTTTGGTCTTGAATTCCAGTTTCGGGTATAGTCAATTACCTACTCAAACAACCGTTTATTATCACATCGTGCATGGAAAAAAGTAGGTAAAATAATGTAAAGTACCATAGGTAAAAAACATATTTTTATTTGTGTAATTTTTCCATGACGACTGAATTAAGCGGTGCGACGCGACTCGACGCGATCTGTAGCGCAGCAGACGCGTTGGGTAGTGAGACTGGGCTGTAATAATAATATGCTATTAGTTTATGTCTTTGGTCTAGTGTAATTTTTCGACTTTTTTTGCAGTATAGTAACACCTAATAACTGACATCTGTCTCTGTCAGTCAAGTTAAAATTCAAAATAAACAACGGTCGTTTGGACGTGCTCGTTTGGTGAGCGGCTCTATTTGTGATAGATAGTTTTATATCATAGTTAATTTTAGTTAAGTTAATCTGCGATAAGTTTAATTCATAATGCCACCGACCGACGCAGATGTTCTGCAAAGTGTCAATCTAAATAAGACGAAACCGAACCCACGAAATAATGCAACGATGTACCAAATATTTCAAAATGTTCAATACAACATCGTTCAGCACAAAAAGTATGCCAAGGAAATGACCAAACTATATAAGAAGGTGAGTTCTCATGAGCTAAGAAATTTACGACTTCCTTACCAGGTTACTGAAGAATCCTTTGATATCTTTTCTTTATAAATACAACTTGCCCCCAGAATCGTTTATCGGGGCGAGATTACTTTGTGACCTGCCCTTGGCTCTCAGCAAGAGAATACAACTGGTGCAAACTCTGGTGTAGTTAAATTTATAGCTTTGTTATTGGCGACTCATGTTTTAAACATAAATTGTAACTTGTAGATGGACGAAGAATCATTCCGTGAAAGTTTCAAGAATGCTCTTCAGTACTTGTTCACATTTGGAGACACCAGTGCTAATGTGGACAGAGTGATCAAGTTTGTGGCGACCTTCTGCACTACTTTGGATGATGAAGAGGAGTTCTTGTTGTTTATTATTAATATCATATTTGATGTGAGTACAACTTGGGTGCATTTTTATAAGCAGTCTTTTTTTTTAAATTATACTAAGCATTTGTTTGTCGCCACTTATCAAATGATCTGTAAAGAATATTACAGATATATGTTTTAAAGGGGAAAGCCCTCTGAACGCATCTGATATCAGCACCATGGCTTACTGAAGCACAATTCTGGGAGGGGTCCTTTTTGATGCTGTGAACAGTCTCCAGCAATGCTATCTTCGTTAACATTGCTGTTGGAACTGTTGGGACTGGCAAAGAGCCAATACTGCCCTGTACCAAAAAAATTATATTGCAACTAGTCCACTGCATGTAGGGCCTCACAACGGCAGTCATACAGGATTGGGAGGATCCACATTCTGGCATACAAAAGATTAATCACTCTAACTCAAGGCATTACAGTATTAGATACATTATAGAGGAAAATATTAGCTAAGGTATTCTTTATTGCCTCTTTGACACAAGTTTGTCTGGGTCTGTTTTAACAGAAATGAATGTGTTTTTTTACTTTCTTTGATATGAATTTTGGAGCTTATATTATTTCCAGTGTCAATGTGTATCTGGCCAGTCGGTCCGCTACCGCGCCAGCCAGCTCCTGGAAGCTGTACTGTCTGCTCTTGGTGAAGATGCTTCCTTGGATGAAGATCTGTGCAACAAACTGCTTGCATCACAGGTTTGAAGATAGAAGCAAACATTATGTATTTATTTGTTTATTTTGGTACTTTTGTTTGGGTAATCTGTTCCGGATGGAAACATAATATTATGAGAAGAAAGAAATAATGAATAGAGGTGAGACCTGCTGCTGCTTAACGCTGCGTTAATTACGGTGCGGCAAAACGGCACCATGATACGGTTGGCAACACAATTGCAGTCTTCCAAATTCTAGAATCCCAGATCCCATACACCATCAGGTGGCCCATGCCCAAAAGATTGATACACTTACGGGGATCATTAACAAACACTAGTATTGCCAATGATCAATTTAAAAAGATATAATTTCTCATGCTTGTGGCTTAAAATGCTATTATTTATTGAATGGACCTATTCACTACACATTTAGTGAAAGGGGTCACATTGCGTCGATACATAGCGGAAAAATGCTGCTAGTCTACAATATAGCCCTCTTAGAATCGCTGGTAACAAAGGTGTAACAGAGATCAAAGCCTAAAAATTGAATTACAAAGGAAGGGAGCTGATTTTAATGTTCATGTTTTTATGTTATTTTTAAAATGGTTGCAGATGCAAAGGCTACAGGATACGCGTGGTGCAGTGCGATGCCGAGCAGCCCTCGCTCTGCAGCGTCTGCAGGACCCCATGGATCCAGATGATGAGGTCACTCGGGCTTACCGGTTCCACATGAGCTGCGACCCTAGCGCGTCTGTTCGCAGGTATGATGAGTTACTGATGTTCACTCAATACAAAATTATAGTTCAAAATTAACAATTGATACATTTTGGTTTTGTTTTGTTCAACTACAATTTGGATGGTTATTTTATTTTTAGACTAGTCTGCAATTATGCTATAAAGTAAATTATGTGGTGATAATCTACTAAAAGTATTTCACATGAGTTTTGTCCTTCAATAGGAAATCCAGTGTTGGCAACAACCCAATTTTCAACCTCATTAGCAAACCTCGAAGTCGCGGTGGTACGAATAAAATTTTGCTAGGGACTTCCACGCCATATTATTTCATCGATAAATTGGACTTTAATAAATTATAAATAATAGATCTCGTTCTCCCATCTATTTGGAAACAATGCGTAACAATACATACATACATACATTAAATCACGCCTGTTTCCCAGAGGGGTAGGCAGAGACCACTTCTTTCCACTTGCTACGATCTTGACAAATTTCTTTCGCTTCTTCCACATTCATACATCGAGTCATGCACGCACGTCGGTTTCGGGTACTTAAGATTCGGCCCTTTTCCAGTATTTCACCGATTTGACTCGAAAAAGTACGCCTAGGGCGGCCCCTTCCGACCCGTCCACTCACTATCGATCTGTATATCTCTTTATGCGTAACAATTTGTATGATATGTGAAGTACTGAACACAAGATAAAATACTTTGTTACTTATTACTAATATAAGGTTCATAATTTATTAAATGAAAATAATGTAATGATGTTAATGTACTTCTAGGTTTTAGTTTACTTTGCATGGAAATTGATGAAATAAAAATTTAGTTGTAAAGGTTGATTTTTATTTGAATTTTAAAATTCCTAAAAATGTCCTAAAAACTCCTATATAGGTAACATTGACGGGTAGTAATCATCACATTTTAGTTTATTTTCAATTATTCTGTAGGTAAACTTTACAGCTAATATGAAGTGTCACTTCCAAATAAGCATTCAGTTATCGATAAATTTTATATCGGATGGAAGTCCCTAGTTAATTGACGTTATTGCCACCGCGACTTCGAGGTTTGCTCATTAGATAAAACAATTCTACTGTTTTTATTTTTAGAGCAATAGTGACACAGATAGCAAAGTGCACCCGCAACGTGCCCTTCGTGCTGGAGCGGCTGTGCGACGTGGACGAGGCCGTGCGCCGCGCCGCCTTCATGTACGTCGCCGCCGTCAACGTCACGCAGCTCAGGGTGCGCCAGAGGTTGCTCACTCTCAAGGTAAAGATTGAGGTGTACATTTTTTGTATAGGGGTAGTCACTTAAAGCCTTTTTCACTTTGATCTTCAGGAGACTTATACCCTTGTTCACTAGGATCCCAAAACTATAGTCTTACGTTTTTGTTGTTGGTAGTCCAAGCTGAGAGAGCTGTTTCACCCTTAACGTCTTTGACGTTGGGAGCCTCTTGCAAATTTTCTTAGATAGGTACACACAACATCACACCTAACTAACCATTAAAGACAGAGCAGAGAGAAAAAGAAAGAGATGTATATATGTGTATTATGTCAACAACATACGATTCTAGTGCGACTCTCTTTCATGCAATATTTCAGATTTCTGAAGTGTATAGCTAGATGTGTTGCTGTGTGTACCTTTTACTTCATCTTAAATACCAACTTATAAAGATAAAATAATGATTCGCTCCGTCTGCATTTCTGGAAAGGAGTGAATCTTTAAAAAATGAGGAGACAGTTATATGTATACATATGTATTCCACGCGGGTGTCGTCGCGGCCAAAGTTAGTGTAAAGTAAGACTACCTAATAGGGCCACTAGCACAAGTTGACTGCGACTTGTTTCTCGATTGGACATCTCTTTCATACTAACCTATAACGACAGAGAAGCACTGCGCAACAAGCCAAATCACCACTCAGGAATGTCTGGAGAGAGATCAACTAGGTCACTTAAAGGGTAACCTATAATTTCATCGAATTTCACTTCATCAATTGTATCATTTTATAGAACGCTATTTTGTGCTGAGACTATGATGTTTTCAGGATATCATAAACATTAATTACGTAGGAGGGTGAATATTCCGGCGTTCCAACCGCCGTCATTATTCTCTTCAACGTATTGACGAAAATAATGATAGCTACCAGCAACTTTTGATGTCTAAATCAGCGGACCCGGGGGTAGTATCCATGCCATTTAAAATAACAAGGAAGTTATTAAGTTTATATTGAATAATATGCGAAAATAATAATGACGGCGGTTGAAACGCCAAATATTCACCCAGGATACGTTAAACATGTGAATACCAAAAAAAACCTCCTACAGCGAGTAATGCCTTTCGTTCAAATGAAAATTCTGCATAGTAATACCACGTAATACCTTCATTTCAGTCAAATAATAAGCATCCAACTTACAGCTACTTGCTCAATTCTTACATCTCACAGGTGGGTTTATCAGAGCGCAGCACCCGCGTCCGGCGCGTGGTCGAGGAAATCCTGATCCCCGGCTGGCTGAGCACGTTCAAGGGCAACATCATAGACCTGCTGAAGGCCATTCGGCTGGACAACGCGCAGGACGCCAAGGACTCGCAGTACGTTGCAGGGAAACTGCTGGAATCGCTGTTCAAGTAAGCTGATCTAAAAACTCATCACAGACACAAAAACCGAACCCTTTGTATTGCATTTAATCGTATTAAAATATAATCTTCCGTTGGAAAAATATAGCATCCAGTTGCTCCAAACATCTAATCACTTTTGAGCTAAAGTACGGCCATTGAGACGAGATAAAGAATGTAAACAAACTGACCGTCACTGAGTTATATTGCGATAGCGAGCGATTATTATATCTATCTTTATTTCTTTTATGCAATATTATCCTCTGTTGGTCGATGACGACTGTCGTTGCGTGATTCGTGGTGTAGGAAAGCTGTCAGTACAGAAGTTGTCAACATTAGGGCCGCCATTTGGTGAAGGTCATTCCTGTTTGGATTGCGTTCGAAGTGACACGATTTTTTAAAGCTTGTTTACATTATATATCTCGTCTCGTTGGCCTTACTTTAGGAGCCATTAATCTACACAACACATCTAACACCGATGACGTCATAGCCCAGCAAGCGACGAGATTAATTTATGAGTCTTTTAGCATGCGGAAGGTTAAATATATAAAAACCCTCGACATACTCGTAATGGCGACCCCTACTTTCAGAGCTGAATTGTTTTTAACGATATAACCGATTTTCATAAAACATACCGTACTGATTGAACAAGCTTACTTTGATAAAAAAACACATCTGGATCAGTCCAGTTATCATCAATCAGCCTACATCATTACAATCGGTCTCATATCTCTAGCTCCCAGCTGTTGGTAAACACTGGTTAATAACCTATTTAATTAATTTCCCAGACGCCTGCCAATCTCTGAGCTGCTGATATGGCTGCCAACAGAGAAGTCCCTGCGCCTCATCCCCGCGGAGAAACTGAACAAGGAGACGGCGTGGTACTGGCGCCACCTAGCGGAGCACTTGCAGAAGATCGACGATGACGAGACGCTGGAAACTGTGCTGCCTGATCTGGTGGTGCTCACGGGCTATATCAGAGCGTGAGTATATTGAGTCGTCGGTGCAATCTTAACATGTTGATGAGGTGGTACTAGCGCCACCTGCGGAAGGTCGATTACCTATGACGAGACGCTAGAAACCACCTGACTTGTGAAATTACTTGAAATAAAGTCCCTTGATTGTTAAAGGATGCTTCTTTCATTGTTTATGACAATATGTAAAAGTAAATTTTAGTATGTTTTTTTAGCATCGTAGAGTCCCCCTGCCCGTCGGAGTCGGAGGACCCGGTGGCGTGCAGCACGCGGCAGTACGTGCTGCACGAGCTGGGCTGCATGCTGCGCGTGTACGACGCGACCGACCCGGCCGGCCGCGGCGCGCTGCAAGCCCTCATCACTGATGTGCTCACAGGTACACCCGGACGCTGAAATTTGCATGTGACTACGTGTGAAGCATGATCAAATAACGCGGTTTTGCCCGAGGACTGTCTTCGTAAAAGTAGTTTATCTCTGTTCCTTCAAAAACTGATTGTTCGTGATAAAAAGTATGACCTGTCTCCAGGCCACATAGCATCTTACGGAACCAACAAACACGCATTTTTATATCATAATATTAGTGGCGATATTGTTTGTGCCCCAGGCGACTACGGTTTCCTGAGCGCGGACGTGGTCCGCTCGCTGGTGTCGGCGCTGGAGCTGGTGTTCCCCGAGCTGTCCCCGCGCCTGGAGCTGCTGGGCGGCGTGCTGGCCGCGCTGCGCGACCCGCCCGAGCCCGACGCGCCGGCGCCGGCGCCCCTCCAGGACACCGAGAAGGTTAAAATGCAGGTCAGTTCAACATCGGTTATTACTCGACTGCCGAAAAACTTTGAAAGATCCAAGCGTACATACAGAGGGACGGAAGGTAGGAAGCGACTTTGTTTTATACTATGTAAATTTCTTCACATTAATTTACTCACAGTATCGGATATTTTCGATTTTCGACAACAGGGACCCGATTCTCTACGTAAGGAATAAATAATTAGTCAGTTTTGTAAGCGAATTATTTTATTTTATGAGGTATTATTACGTTACTTTATTTTATTATAAAAGCTCTCAGCTGTCAGAATCAGTTAAAAGCATCCAGATGTTATCTTATTATTAGTTTTTTTTATCGCCGTTTATTTTGTTCATTGTTTGTGACTCGCCATGTTTATTTTGTATTACTTTAGCGAGCGCGCCTGCGCGTTTCTCTCAACGTGGCGATGGAAGCGCAAGAGGACGCGGTCAGGGAAGAAAACTACGCGCTGGCCGCGGATTGTAAAGCTAAGGTAAGTTCCGAGAGTTTATATTCTCACACCCGTATTCACAAACAATACTTAAGGGATCCTTCAATGAGTAAACGCACTGCGTTCAATACAGCTTTGTGATTGGTCCTGTTTGACTGACCTTTTGTTTCTGACACGATTTGAATCACCCTGTGCGTTCGTGAGCACTGTGAGACCTCATAGTGACGTTTGTGAATACGGGTGTCAGTTTCTCACAAATGGTTGCTTAGCTAACAATACTGCGTAAGTCAACGATTGAACGCATGCTAATAAAATTAAGAGTTGATTTTATGTCATACAAGATTATAAACAAAAATAATTGTATTACTATTTGTTTCAGGTGGGCGAGATACAAAAGCAGCTCGAAGACCTCAACGCCCAGGCCGCGCCCCCGCCGCCGCCGCCCGTCTCTGTAAGCAGCTTAGTACTCGTTTAATGATCAATATCAACCATTATAAAACATCCGGTTTTTAAAGTATCATGGTTTAATCCAAGATTAATCCATTACCAGCGTGCCAAATAGCATTTAAAAATTTATTATGCTGTTTAAACGTGACTGGAAGACAAACATACAAACATTTTAAGAAACTTCCACATTTTAAATAAAGGTAGGCTAAAGCAGAGGACGATGCAGCTAGCCTAGTTGGTAGTGACACTAGTGACCCGACTTACAAAGCTAACGTTCCCAGGTTCGATTCCCGGTCAGGCCAAATAATTGTGTAATAAGCGCGTTATTTGTTTTGGAGTCTTTGGTGTTTTCTATGTATTTAAGTGTGTATTTATGTATATAAGTATGTTTATCGTTGAATGTATCAATAGTACAAGTCTTCAAACCCCTTTTCATTTTCATTGTCGCCGATATTTAATATGATTTATTTATTACTAGCTACTGCCCGTGACTACGCCCGCGTTGATTTCGGCTTTAGTTATTCCCTCGGGAACTATAAAATTTTCCGGGATGAAGGTAGCCTATGTGCTAATCCACGGTATAAGCTATCTCCATTCCAAATTTTATCCAAATCCGTCCAATTGTGCAGCGTGAAGAAGTAACAAACACACACACACACACACACACACAAACTTTCGCATTTATAATATTAGTAGGATAGTAGGAGAAGTAGGATTTATTCAGAATATATTAAATACCTAGCTGGTTGTTTCCGCCACTGATTCCGATGAATCCTGGAATCATAGTGAACTGGCCTCTACCCATGTTCCCAGACAACGAAAGACAAGTTGTCGGACGCCGCGACGCTGACCAAGTGCCTGGCGATCCTGAACGCCGCGCTCGACACGCCCCAGCTCACGAAGGTCACGCCCATGCTGCAGAATATCTTCAACGAGCTCGAAGTAAGTAGTTCATCATCATCTGGATCGCCTTGATCACTCATTTCATCGAAACCTAATTTCTGCTGAAATCTTATTGCTTTTAGGTTATATTAGGGTGGTATTCCACTTGTCCAATGTGCGTTTGATCAAAGAAATTGGATGACTTCATAAAATTTTCTAGAAACATCTACATTTGATCAAATGTTACGAATGACATTTAATTCAAAATGGCTACGCAAATAGTATAAAAACTTGAACCAAGATATTGGATAAGTGAAATGGGCCTCTATCAATGAAATTTGATAGAAATTGGACAAAGATATTGGACAGGTGGAATACCACCCTTAAGCATAGGTTACGTAGGTTAGGTTAGGGAAGACCTGTGACCACCAAAAATTATAACGCCTGCACGTGCCTGTCTATGAAATAAAAAATTGGCCAAGTAAAACATTCTATAAAATCGGGTCGGTGGTTCAAGAGTAAACCTGACATCAAGAGTAAGTATCATTATTATTTAGCATTTGGATTCGGTGTAGCACGTCTTCCATACATTCCTTCCAAGTTGTCATCTCAGTGTTCGTTCTCTTGTTTTTCACATTTAATACAAATTTGAAGTAGGTAGTTAATGTTACGGAATAAAACCTATTTTTGTCGGCATGAAGAAGGCAACGCGATGGAAAATACTGAGGCCTATAGATAAAGACTGTACACGATAAAATCCGGCCATGCATGATCTGGTGTATCTTTGCGATGAATGCATATTTTCAAGCAGTTTTTTTTTAATATGTTGTATAATTATAATACTATATAATGAAATAAAATCGTATCATAATGTATGGGTATGTGTGAGTTTTCGCCAAATATATTCTATCATACGTTTCATCTCCTGTACAGCGTTTTTTGACAATCTTCACTCGCTTCCTGCTTCTACGTCACAACTGTATTTATATTGTAACAAGCAGTTTTACCCACAATAGAATGTCGTCTTACGAAAAAAATACTTTTTGAAACTCATTTCTATTTGTAGTAGTCAGGAAGACTTTTTACTCCAAGCACTGAAAGTTGTTTTTGTATGGGAGGCATTTATTTGTCAAAAAGTCAAATTCGCCAAAGTTAAAAAACCTCAGAACTATCTTAATCTGAATATAATTAGGAAAGTTTTAACTATTGTGGTAAGATAATTTAATAAGGTATAATTTGGCTTGTATAATTAAAAACAATAAAATATTTTAAAACGGAGAATTTGGTAAAGACTGTCAGAAGATCGTGTACAAAAAAATAAAGGTACTGTGGATTATATAAGGGTCTAAGACACAGACGCTCTAACATTTTATTATGATTGTATTTTTATTATGTAGTTTCATAACCACTGACTATTACAAAAAAGTGCTGCTTGAAAATTAGCATTCATTAAAAAAATACACCAGATCATGCATGGCCAGATTTTATCGTGTACAGTCTTTATTTAAAATGGTATACGTTTGAATGCTTGGAAAAAAGCGTTTTTGATAGAATATGAGTGTCAGTGCGCTGCAAGGAGTTATTTTTATCTTGACGTATGTTATCTGTGGTCCTGTTTAATTACGTGTTTTTCATTTTTAGGTTGATATTTTCCAAAATGCAGAAATTATAGAACCAGCCCTCGAAACGGTCGCCTTATTTGGAATGTTGGACAAAAACTTTGCCAAAGACAATAAAGCCTTCTTTTTCGCTAATGTAAGTATTTAATAAAAACAATATCGTAATCCTGCGAGCATTGTATATTACTAAAAGCTTGTGTCTAAATGATGGTCAGGTGGGCGACAAACTGGTCCTAAATCGAGAAATGGTTTATCGGGTTGTAAAAAATACTATTCAATAACGATTTTAATTTAAAATTATAAATTTTACGGGCAACTTTCTTTAAAAAATGCGTTGTTATAACCCAGTAAAAAAAATTAAAAAAACTTTCCCAGGGATCAATGATCATTATGATATAAGTATATGATACACAAAAAAATATACAAAATTACCAAAATGTTTCTTAAAATTGACTATTCGTAACGATTTTAATAAATAGAGGATGTATTTTTTTGGGGCACCCTTCAATTATTAATTGTACATTTATCTTGCAGCTGATCGACACATCGAACGAGCAAGTAGTGCTAACCGTGCTGCGTTGCATCGTGGACCTGCTGTGCGTGCACGGCGCGCGGGTGTTCGAGGACGAGGCCGCGGAGCCCGACGACTCCAAGAACGAGTCGCGCTCCAAGCGGAAGAGTTACATTGACGCTATTGATGAGGATGGTATGTGGTTCAATTTATTTGTTATTACAGGGATAGCGCAACTTGCTTGTGGTTGTGGCTTTCTCGAGCAATTTTTTTTTTCATTTGTTCGAGATTAAAGAGACGCGCGCGCTAAACGAATAAAATACGTTTTGCCTGGGCCTAGAACAGTCGCATTCTACGCCAGCTAAGGACTTTCGAAAAAGGTCAAAATTAACAAAAAGCGCTCGACGCGACCGTCCGTCAGCGAGCGTCAATACGATTTCATTTGATTTTGGTTTTCGTTAACGTTCGCAAATGCAATTATTGTTTAGAACTCTTCATAAACATATTGTAGGTATGATTAGAATTTATTACTTAATGTGATATTAAAACCCTTGTCAACAACCTACTATTAGATTTATTTCGTCCCAACAGGTACACTATCTGAGTCCGCGTTGTCGATATCTCCGACGCACAGCACCGTTATCGAGCTACTGTTAAAAATTATGGACAGTCCCGTAAGTATAACATTAAATTATCACTGCATTATACCGTACGTTAGGCAGGACGTTCACAGATTAAACAGGGGCAGTTGGGGCCCATTGGAACATACTTATCTTGTTTTAGAAGTTCTTTAATGTAAAAGGTCAAATATAGGATATTAAAAAAACCGGACCTGACCTACGACCCTTCTTTAATTTGTCAAACGACCAGCTTAACACCCAGTATATTAAGGCATTGAATCTTCTTCATACATAACATTGTAATTTTTTTAGTGCGCGTCATACAGGATGGTTATTGTTGAGGGTCTCTGCCGTCTTTTGCATCTCGGCCAAATAGAATCAGCCTCGATACTTAGCCGGCTGATGCTGCTTTGGTTTAATCCAGCTACAGGTAAAAGTGTTGCTAACATAATTTGCTATATTGCTTGGTTTGTATGTGTTTTAATGCTATTGATGTGTTTTTAGTTGATGAGGATATGCTTCGACAAACAATCG